>CANIUD010000306.1:0-188776 GCA_947470075.1 Closterium sp. Yama58-4
CAGAGCTCGCTGATCAAGGAGGTGCTGAAGAATTTCACTTGAGAAGTTCAATGGTGAGGGCTATGATGACTGGGCCTGGAAAATGCAATTGTATTTCCGTCAGATCGGTTTTCTTGAAACTAATAGATTTGGGAGGAGCCTAGACCAGTGACACCGCCCTTCAGGAAGATTGGGACGAGCGCTCCTCGGCTGGCTACTATCTGATGTCGCAGAGTTTGGAGCGAACCCGCGTCACCACGTCATGCATCTGCTGCCGGAGGTTGAATGCGGTCCGAAGGCGTGGACCGTGTTGAAGGAGCTGCACGCCCCGACCTCCTTTTGTCGCAACGTTGATTGCTGGAAGGGAGCTGTCCGCGTTGCGCCTGAGCGAGGGAGAGCGGTTCAAACCTGTCCTGGACAAGATGCGCGACCTGTACGCGAAGTTGGCGACCGCGGGAATCACCTACCCGGAGCAGACCAAATGCTTGAAGATGCTCTCGCTGCTGCCTGAATCGTGGCTTCAATTTACGAGCGGATTGAGCCTGCCGCAGAACCAGAGCTCGTGGACACTCGAGTGGTTTGCGACAAAGATTCTGGAGGAGGACTTTCGTCGCCGCCAACTGAGGGGTGGGGACGACGGCAGCAGCGGCTACGGAATGCAAGGGAACCGACGTGGCAGAGGACGTGGCTTCGGTGGTGCTGGGCGCGGTGCAAAGAAGGACGACGACTCCAACGACCAACAAGGAGGTACCGGTTGGGGTCGCAGTGCGAAATCTGGACGTGGGGGCAAATCGGTTCTGGTGTGCAAAATGAAGGGGAGTTTCGGTATTTGTGAGAAGGAATGGCACCCCTGGTTTTTTTGCTATAAGAAACCCGATGGATTAACCCCCAGAATCGTCACCAGGATGGCGGCGCGCGGAGGAACCAGAAAAATGGCGCCAACATGGTCGCTGATTCGTCCGACAACAAACCGCAGGGAAAACGGTGGTGCGGAGAAGAAGGAGCGCACCGCGGGCCAATTCTTCCATGTGGGAGACAAGGGGGAGCAAGGAAATACGCATCTGCCAAGGTTGGAGCAGAGCTGCACCCCCTGGACTATTGGGTGTTGGACACGGGCGCTGCATGGACGATGACGCCGCCTCGCCAAGGAGCCTGCGGACGACGTACGCGCTGCACCGATCAATGAGGTGTGCTCCGCCTCTGGACACTCGCTGAAGGTGGCTGGTGCGGGACGAGCTGCGTTTAAGGGAGCGGATGGCAAGCCGGTGGTGCTGCACGACGTTCTCCTCGTTCCCGACCTCAAGGCCAACCTCATCTCCCTCCGTAAGCTTGCCAAGGCTGGGGTGAGCACTAGCACGGATGGGGCTCGCACATACAAGGGGCAGCTGGGCAATCGGGTGCTTTGGGATCTGCACGAGAGCAAGGACTTACAGATCCATGTGGCAGCTGCCGGCGTTGGCGTGGCACGGTGGGGGGCAGGCTAGAGAGGGGTCTGCATCCCAGGGGGAGTGCAACGCCGTTGGAGGGGTTGGCGTGAAAGTGTCGGCCAGATCTGGGGAGACGGATTGGGCAACGGCACACCGACGCTTGGGGCATGTGGCAATGCCTCTGCTGAAGCAGCTGGAGAAAGATGGAGCTGTCAAAGGTTTGAAGCTGAACGGACAGCCACCCGATGACAACTGTGAAATCTGTTTGCTTTCAAAGTTCACCCGTTTCCCTTTCCATAGTGTGGCTGGCAGGAGCAAGAAGCCTTTGGAGCTGGTCCACATGGACTTGATTGGTGGGCCGCTGCCGGTGCAAGGGCACAAGGGGGAGCGGTATTTTCTTACAATTGTGGATGACTGGAGCAGGCTGATGTGGGCGTATCCGCTGAAGCAGAAGGACCACGCCGCCTCCACGATACGGGACGATTGGCTGCCATTCGTGGAGAAGCAGGCGGAGTGTGTAGTGAAGCGGATTAGGACAGACCGGGGTGGTGAGTTCCTTGGAGCTGAAATGACGGCCTGGCTCAAGAAGCAGGGCATCCAAAGAGAGCTGACCACGGCTTATACCCCACAGTCGAACGGTGTAGCAGAACGGGCGAACCGGACAATTCTGGAGACAGCTAGGGCGCTGCTCATAGAATCTGGGCTGAGCAACTCGATGTGGCCCCATGCTGTCCGGCACGCCACCGTCGCTAGGAACAGGGTGCTCACCAAGGTTGGGGATGACTCGTGGGTGCCGTTGGAGAGGTGGCTTGGGAGGAAGCCGCCGATGGACATGCTGAGGTGTTTTGTCTGCATGGCAGTCGCCCACGTCCCCAAGACCTACCGCAGTAAGTTGGGGGCAAGTGCAATCTGGTGTGTGCATTTGGGGCTGGCTGCTGAGAGCAAGGGATGGCTGCTGTGGGAACCATCCAAGGATGTGTTGTTTGACAGCAGGGATGTGAAATTCATTGAGGGCATGATGTATGGGAGCTGGGAGAAACAGTCGGAGGCAAGGGTGTCCCAGCAAATGGAGCAGATCACCATGCAGCTGGACCTGACTCCTAGTGTGTGGGAGGATGGAGAGGAGGCAGCTGCAGGGGGTGGTGATGGAGCGAGGGTACAGGAGGCACCTGCTGGTGGAGAAAATGGTGTGGAAACTAGCGGCAGCACTAGTGGAGCTGCTGGATCCGAGGGAGGAGAGCAGCAGCAGGGAAAAACTAAGAAGCCGAAGGGTGTCGTTATGAAGGGATGGGAGACACCCGTCTCTAGGCCAGGACGTACCCGTATGGCTACTAAGAAGCTGACTGCAGGAACTGATGCAGCAGAGCAGCAGCTAGGGACCGAAGAGGCATTGCTGATTCTACCGCATGGCTATGACCCGGATGAGGAGGATGAGCCTGCGTACTGTTTTCTTGCCCCTGCACCAGAGGAACCAGCTAGCATGGAGGAGGCATTAGCTGGACCAGATAGGGACAAGTGGCTGGCTTCTAGGGATGCTGAGTACCAGAGCCTGCTGGAGAATGGGACATGGGATCTGGTGGTGCTGCCTGATGGAAAGAAAGCGATACAATGCAAGTGGGTGCTGAGGATCAAGACCGATGACAAGGGGCAGGTAACCATCTACAAGAGTAGGCTGGTGGCGAAGGGGTTTATGCAGAAGGAGAAGCAGGACTTCAACGAGATCTTTGCTCCCACTGCCAAACCCCCTACCTTCCGTGTCTTGTTGGCAGATGCAGCTGTTAGTGGGAAATTCATCATTCAGATGGATATTTCAACGGCATTCCTGAATGGGATTTTAGAGGAGGATGTGTACATGATGCAGCCGCCTGGGTATGAGGATGGTACGGGCAGGGTGTGCAAGCTCAACAAGTCCATCTACGGCTTGAAGCAGGCGCCACGCTGCTGGTACCAGAAGTTGGCAGCTGTTTTAGAGGAGATGGGATTCAGGACCAGCAGCTGTGATGAGAGCCTCTTTCTCAAGGGCGAGGGGAAGAAGCTGGTGCTGTTTCTGGTCTACGTGGACGACATTCTTCTCTTCAGCAGCCTCATGAGGAGATCCAGAAAGTGCAGCAGCAACTGATGGAAAACTTCAAGTGCAAGAACCTTGGGGAGGTAAAGTACTACCTCGGGATGCACGTGGAGAGGGATCCTGATCACAGGTGGTTGAAGCTGCACCAGGAGAAGTTCATCAAGGAGCTGGGGAAGAAGTATGGGATTGAGAATGAGCGCAAGGTTGCAACTCCCTTGCCAGCAGAATTCAAGCTTGTGAAGGCTGCAGAGGATGAAGGGGTTGAAGCCGAGGAGCAGCAGAAATTTCAGTCCTTGGTGGGCAGCCTCTTGTACGCAGCAGTTTACACGAGGCCCGACATCTCTTTCTCGGTTGGGCAGCTGGCTAGGGTGGTGCAGAATCCATCAGAGGAGCAGGTGGATGAAGTTGAGCGTGTGGTGAAGTACCTGAACTCTCACCCAAGCATTGGAGTTCAATACTCCGCATCTGCACAGGTGAAGCAGAAAGGGGTGGAGGTGCTGAAAGAGAAGGGGGAGAGGCTTGGAGAAGGCAAGCTATTTCTCACTTGCTTTACCGATGCTACGTGGGCTTCTGAGAAGGAAGATTCCTCATCTGTGGGAGGATACATCTGCGTAGTTGGGGGAGGACCTGTTAGTTGGAGGTCCAAGAAGCAGACGGAGACGGCACTCTCTTCCGTAGAATCAGAGTACATGGCGATGTTCCATGGGGTGAAGGAGGTGATTTGGCTGAGGAGGCTGTTAGAGGAGATTGGCCAGGAGCAGAAAGTTGCTACGCCGCTGTTTTGTGATAGCAAGGGGGCTCTTGGGATGGCCAGGAACGTTGTGCTTCATGGGCTGAACAAGCACATGCGTATCAAGTGGCACTGGCTGCGTAAGGAGGTGAAGAGGGGGACGGTGAACCCGATCTATATCAAGACTCACCAGCAGCCAGCAGACTTTCTCACCAAGAGGCTTGCGGATGAGCCTCATTGGCGTTGTGTGCGCATGAGTGGAATGAGCATGAACTAGCATGGAATGATGGGGATGCAGCCGGCAGGCTGAGGGGGAGTGTGTTGGGTGCAAATTTACATTGCACGACATCCTGCCGTCTGTTTGTACGAGTATGCATGTGCGAATGCATTTGCGTGTGAATGGTGTGTTCGTGTGTTTGTTTGCTTTCGCATTTTTCGCTTGATGCATTTGCAGGTACTCGCGCAATGTGCGCTTTGGCACAACATTGTATGCGCTATGAACAGTGCAAGCAGGAAGGACGAGCTCGCAAAGGAACCCAAGATGGAAGCTTTGCAGTTCGGTTGAGTTGATTGCGCAGATTCAGTTCTATCCAACTCGAAATTGTACTGTTTTGTTTGGTTAACTATAGTGTAGCAGGGAAGGCATTATAGGGGTACAATTTAGGTGAAGGTTGGATGTTGTTTGTCTGTATCTGCATGCTACAAGGCCAGGGGAAACCAGCAGAACCAGCATTTGGCTGGTTGGGCAAAGACAAAACAGGTTCTGTTATTAGAACCTGAACCTGGTTGTTGCTTTCCCAGGTTGGAAAACAGAACCAGAGGTTGTTTACCAACCTACCACCTGCTATTTTGTCCAGCCAGGTTGGTTCTGTTGCTTGGAATTATTTGGAATCATCCCTGGTTGTTCCCAGGTTGATTCCCAAGGTCTTTGCTAGCTAGAACTATTTAATCCTTCTCTGTTTGTACCTGAATATATTCAATTGATTCAAGCGAATTCCTTCCTCGCTGGAATTTCGTTTCTGCGCTATTCGACGGCGGAATGCTACCCGAGTCAACGCTAGTATGCTAGCACTCCAACGCTAGGCAAACGCTGTCCGAGCCATAACTTAGTAATGGCAGAACTTTTCGCGAGGCAACTTGGCTCATTTTAAAGCTCTTGGAGCGAGCTTCGATATAGCGAATTCTCAGCTTAATCCGATCGACGGTCTGCACGGCACGCTGCGCGACGTTCAAGGTACTCTTGCTGTTTTGACTAAGTCCTCCTTGATCCCTCTCTCTACAAACTCGGACCCGAGGATAGGGGCTGGTCTTGTACCAGGCACCCAGGGACCCTTGGAGGTGACCCCAAGGAGAGGTTTTAAGTTTGATTAAGTCCTAATAGCTTGAGTTTATTAGGCCCTTACACCAACAGTTGGGATTGTAGGGTTTGTCAAACTCGTCACTTTTCAGATCTGAACTCTTGCTTAAACGATTCCATGGCTAATCCATGGCTCCAAAGTAATTTCGCCAGGATACCCGGTCAGACTTCAATCCCGGTAGCGATCGGCCTAGATCTTGGTTGAAAGCGTACGTTACCATTCTGGAAAGTAGAGATTAAGATCTTTCCAATGCGTACCTGCTCAATTTTATGAGCTGCACGCAATGGTTCGTCGAAATCGGACTTAATCTCTTGTTACGCTCTCCAGATTCGATTGCTTTCCATCACTAGCATGGGTTGCAAATATTGCAACACCTAGGCAACATCCAATTGGATTGGATTTTGAATGATAAGGGTTGCATCTGTGATGCTAGGAAGGTTCCTACTATTATTCCCTAGCATTTGGAGAGCCCTTCCCTCACAAGGTTCTCTTGAAACCCCCCAACTCATTATTCTATGTTCCAAATTGCACAAGTTGCATACGTTTTAAAAGGTTCATGAGGAGATAGTTCAGTTTTTGGGCTGTGGCGAGAGGAGCAATTTCGTCAAAATCATTTTTTTCGCTACACAAAGCCAAACCACGCCTTTCCCCTAATGGGAGCTCGAAAGTCCCAAATTGCAGCTGCACTTTTTTAAGTTTTCAAGCTGCTCAGCATCAAGATTTAAAAACTTGACCCGCGCGGCTTGCAATTTGGGACTCGAGCTTTAATGTTTATCCTTCCTCCATTCATTCTAGTGAAAGCAACAACTATACGTTTTCAAGTCGTTCTCACTCTTTAGACCACAATTTGACGTGATTCAACTTCAAAGTGGTAGCTAAGACCAGCGCGCGCAATCCTGCCGAGCAGATTTGCGTTTAGTTGAGAAATTAATTCGTCTTAAGTCTTCAAAGTGACTGGAGCAACAAGTGGTATCAGAACAGGTGGTCGACTTTGAAGTGACGAATCTTCATCTATTCTCAACTAATATTGACAAGCGAGACCATTTTCTTGTAGCTTTTCTTGCGATATTTCCATTGGTGGTCAAATCGCATCCTAATCCAAAGTGTGCTAACTGTGACGACGTTTTTCGTAAAAGCGAAATTTCTGGCAGAATCCTATCCTAGCGATTTTTTTCATGATTCCACCGTGCCTAAAGCCTTTTGATGGCTGAGACGGACTCCAGAGGTGCTAATGATGAGATGGCTGGGAGTGGAGAGGCTGGAGAGCAAGGGAGAGTAGTTGGTGGTGGAGTGGGAACTCACCAACCAACTACCCCCTGTGCTACCCTCTTCCACTACGCCATCTTCTCTATCTGTGGATCCTATGAAAGTCTTCTCTATTGAGAAGTTCATGGGGGAGGATTATGAGCACTGGAGTTTTCGTATGAGGCTTATGTTTACCCAATACAATTTATTGGATGTGGTGGAAGGAAAGGAAAAGATGCCAGAGGCCATGGACTTGAAAGGAGCATGGATAAAGCGCTCATTTGATGCGTACATGCTCATGGTCCAAGCAGTTGGCGGATGCCAACTTGACCATATCAAATGCCTATGGGTGATCCCGAGTGTGGACCCAAGGCATGGAGGAAACTCCTTGATGTGCACTCACCAACACATGCTACGGGCATTGTGCTACTTGCGCGACGATTGCGCGACATCAAATTTGTTGATGGAGAGCCAATGCAGCCCGTGTTGGATGCAATGCGAGCCATCTTTACGAAGCTCAAGAGTGATGGCGCAGTCTATCCTGCGCTTGTTCAGTGCGTGGAGATCGTGATCCGACTTCCTGTGTTGTGGTCATCCCTTGCCATCAACCTCAACTGCCAGCAATCCCAATGGAGTGTGGATTACATTCGTGCGCGAACCCTTGAAGAGGATCTGGGGCTCCCGACACATGACTCCTCGTGCAGATCTTCTTGATGAGATCAAGCCCGCAACGATCTCTACAGTCACATCCGCGACTGGCGCCAAGGCCAAAGTCATGGGCATGGGATGCGCCAAGTTCATGGGAGCGGATGGTGAGCTTGTGGGACTAAAGAACGTGCTATGGGTGCCGGACATATGTGCGAACTTGGTATCGACCGGCCGATTGGGAGACGCAGGTGTGAATACCGAGACCATTGGCTCGGAGCGCTATCGTGCATACAACGATACGCGCCTGATTTGGGACCTGCAGTGCAAGGGAGATGTCCACAAGCACATGTGGTAGATCTCGGTTCTCCCTTTGCACAAATCGGGTGACGCGATTGCCGTGGCTTCAATGGAGGAGCAATATTGTGTGCAAAGTGAGGAGCTGATTGGCGCAAGCGCAGCCGTAAAGGCGTCAGCTACCTCGGGCCAAGTGTCTTGGGAGACTTGGCACCGCCGACTTGCACATGTGGCTCTCTCCACTTTGGAGTTGATGCACAAGGAGAAGTGCGTACACGGCCTGCAAGTGCATGGTGATGGCGCTGCCTTTGGTGGTTGCAAGGCATGCATGCAGAACAAGTTCGTGCGATTTCTGTACCCACGTGCGGAGGGATCAGCAAAGGCACCATTGGAGGTGGTGCACATGGACCTTGTAGGTCCTATGCGGACTGAGGGGACTGGGGGAGCATTATACTTCCTCACCATGGTGGACGAATGGAGCCGATTCATATGGGCTTGTCCCTTGTCCAAAAGAGTGATTGCCTACCGATGGTAGAGCGGCAATCCATGAGTATGGTGAAGGTGTTGAGTAGTGACCGTGATGGTGATTTTCTTGGAACTGATTTCACCAAGTTTCTTAAAAAGAACGGCATCCGACACCAGCTGACCTGCCCTGGAACACCACAACAAAACGGCATTGCCGAGCGTGCCAACCGGACCATTGGCGAGGCGGCTAAGACCTTGTTGGGCTGCTAGAATGCCCTACAAGTTTTGGCCTAACGCTGTCCACCATGTCATTACGGCCTAGAACAGAGTCTTGACGCATGTTGGCGAGAAACACTGGGTGCCGTATGAGCGCTGGCTTGGCAAGAAGCCAACCATTGACATGATGCGTATGTGGGGCTGAACGACCAGAGGCACAAGCTGGAAGTTGCTGCTGTGTGGGCTGTCCATCTTGGGATGGATGGCGTCTGACTCGAAAGGGTGGCTGATGTGGGACCCCAAGAGCAAGAAAACGCTGGTCAGTCGTGATGTAAAATTTGTTCATGACATCATGTACAAGGACTGGCAGCAGCAAGAGCAAGTGCAGATTCGTGTAGCACCAGCCAAGGTTACGAAAGGGAGTGTGTAGAAAAGAGCTTCACTACTTGGGCAGCAAACTGCCACCCGCGAGAAGAGAGTGGCCGCACCACCTTCAAGGCTAAAGTATAGCCGTTTAGGAGGACCCAAACAGGGTGCCATGGCTGTTCAGGCTGATGAGGGAGATGATGAAGGGATGACTTTTTGCTTCTTCACACTCTTGCCTGGAGAACCAGCCACGTTGGAGGAGGCGCTTGGTGGACCCAAGAAGGAAGAGTGGAAGGCTGTCATGGATGCGGAGTTCAACAGTCTCATTGAGAATGGGACTTGGGAGCTTGTTGAGCTACTCGAAGGGCGACGACCCATCAGCAGCAAGTGGGTCTTCAAAGTGAAGACGGATGCTGATGGAGCACTGGAGCGGTTCAAGAGCCGTTTAGTTGCCAAAGGGTTTCAACAGAAAGAAAAGATCGACTTCAAGGTGATATTTACTCCTGTGGCTAAGCAAGTAACATTGAGGACTTTGGTGGCTGGCGCAGCTGTGAAGGGATGGCATGTGAAGCAGATGGATATCACCACTGCATTCCTCAATGGAATACTGCTGGAGGATATCTACATGAAGCATCCTGACGGCTATGATGATGGTACTGGCCGGGTGTGCAAGCTAAAGAAGGCTATCTATGGCCTTAAGCAAGCACCTAGGTGCTGGTACGAGAAGCTCGAGGAAGTGCTCCTGGCTGGAGGCTTCAAAACATCCCAAGCTGACCACAGCTTGTTCCTGCTCGGAGAGGGGGAGCAGCGGCTCTTGCTGCTGGTGTATGTCGATGATATACTGTTGTTCTCACCTTCCAAGGAGCAGATTGAAAGAGCTCAAAAGCTATTTATGGACGGCTTCAAGTGCAAGATGCTTGGGGATGTCCATTATTAATTGGGGCTGCAGATTGAGCGAGATGTCGAGAGGAAGTGGCTGAAAATGCATCAGTCACACTACATCTCTGGCGTGATGGAGCGTTATGGTGTGACTGGAGGTCGCACTGTGATGACGCCATTTCCTGCAGGCTACAAGGCAGCTGAGGACGATGATGTGCTCGAGGATGAGTGTGAAAGTACGACCGCTTTGCTGGACAATACTAGCTTGATTCTGCTTGATTACACATTATCTAGCTTAGCTTTCTTTTATCTTGCATGCTTTTGCTTGATTTCCTAGGTTCGTTGCTTTTACTATATTTATTATAATTACACGCACCAAACTAGGTTGAGTGCACCGAATTCTAGGCTTTTCGATTGCCACCACCTTGCCTTCAACCGAATTCGGGAAGGACCCTTTCGGGATGCTTCGCGACCCGAGGAACCTTCAAGTAACACCCGGGTTACTGCCTTTGTGTCGAGCCTATATATAGCCTCTCATAGTACCCAAGTGAGGGATCAATCATTCTCTGAACCAGTTCCTCGATCTTCACAATGGGCCGTAGAATGAGTACCAGTCACTCATTGGGAGTGTGATGTATGCAGCTGTGCATACGCGACCTGATGCTTCATTCGGAGTGGGGCAGCTAGCCAGAGTTGTGCAGGCGGAGATAACTCTAGCAACTGGAGCTTAGACTACGGGCAAGGCACGGTGTAGGAGTTATCGTAGCGTTCGTTACCTAGTCGTTTGCTTGTGTTCACTCTACGTGCACATTCACGGGGAAATTTGGCAAGAGTTCATAAAGATTGCAACATTGGCAAGAAAGACTCCATCAGAGCTAGCGAGCATGCAGGTCGACCTCCAGCGCAACACAATCGACCGCGTTCCAGCACAGCATTGCTCGCACCGCTCCAGTGCCGTAGGGAAGCGGCGCGCCAACGTTGCAACTCTGCGGTGTGCCAACGCTGCAGTACGTCAGCTGCACAGCGTTGCACCCGCAGGACAACGGTGCACCTGCTTTGCAGGTGCGCACGGCTGGTTGGTGTGCCACGCCCCGTCACATGCACAGCGCAGACGCTAGGCCGAGAACACACTAGCGATTGCGCCCACCAGCCACGTCGACATCAAGATACCACTTCCGAAGTCGGCTTTGCAGGTACCACCTGGGCGACCGTCGCGTACTTCCGCTGATCCCCGTCGCCCGGGTAACCTGGTCAACTGAGGAACCACCAAGGCGGCGTCGGCTTGTGTGCCCGGCGTCGTCCAGCTGATTGTCCTCGTGTTCGTCGACCACCTAAGTCGACGACCACACTCTGATCGCCGTCTGCACCAAGTTGGCGTCCCCAAAGTCGGCGCCGGGAAGTTGACGCCTCCGTGGTTGACCACTCACCAGGTCGACCACCCGCACCTCGGCGCCTTCCAGCCCGGCCTCTCATCGTCGGCGGCTACGCAATGGCCCCGTGCAGGTCGACCACTCCAGTCGACCAGCCCGCCGTCGGCATCGCCCACTGCGGCAGGTCGGCTGCACACCCCGCACATCCGACCATGAAGTCGGCTCCGCCCAAGCGAGGACGGGGCCAACAACAACTCCCGTTGACACTCCCCTGCCACGTTCACGCTTGGGCCCCCCCAGCACACACAGCAGCACTACTCAAAGAATAGTCCCTCGTCGTGCACCCAACACACAGCACGCCGGTCACCGCACCAGCCATGCAAAAGGGCATGGCACCTACTGCTGCACATCGTTGTCATCGCCAACGTTGGTTAGGCGCACTTGGCCGATTGCAACGGAGCACCGGTTGAAGGCCGGGTAGTGCAGCGCCTTCGTTAGGAAGTCGGCCGGCTCCTCAGCGCGTAACTCCGCAATTTTTTGTATGAATTTATTACCATTTTCCTCCATTTGGCGATTTACAGGAAGATTTGCGACGAAAAAATAAATGAATTCTAGACGCTAGTCGACTTACTGCGAATTGACTGTAGGTTTGTTGAGCACGGATTCTGTACGTCTCCTTAGTCAATTTGTGTATGATCTCGGCCATTGAGATCAAATTCAATCTAACGCTACAAGTTCCAACATTTTTAGCAAACATTTTTCACCCGTGAAGATTCAAATCGATATGACGGTCGAAATTCCAACTTTTCGGCCAATAAATCTGAGGGGTGTTCGAAAGCCGGATTGAGGGGGGACTTGGAAAAATTGCGTGGAACTGGTTTTACGTACCCGAATCGGTGCTTTCATCACCACCACCGCGATTTTTTAAAGGACGGTTTTTAGTGGTTGAAGACCTCGCGTGTAAACCCGCTCTGATTACCAAGTGTGAGGATCGAAGGAACTGGTTCAGAAATTATAATATGAGCACTTGGGTACAACACGAGGCTATATATAGGCTCGACACAAAACCAGAAACCTAGGTGTTACTAGAAGGTTCCGCAGGTCACGAATCATCCCGAACGGGTCCTTCCAGAAGCTGGTAAAAGGCAATTCGGTGGCAACCGAAAAGCCTAGAATTCTGTCCACGTAACTATAATAAAATGTCGTAAAGCACCAAACCTAGGAAATCAACAAGCAAGATAAAATAATCCTAAGCTAGATAATGCATAATAAAGTAAAGGCAAGCATGCACTAAAGCCTAGCAAAGTCGTCGTACTCTCACACGGTTTGTTGTTGTTGGTAACTTTGCCTCTTTCCACTGCCTTAACTATGTTGCTCGTTCTCCATCCTTTGGGGGTGCTCCTGTCTTTCCCTTGCGGAGTTGGGGGTCCTGGAGGATAAGCAGTTCGAGTTGGCGTTCCTTGCTGCCGATGTTTCTCATCTCTACGCCTCACTGCTTTCCCCTAAGGGAAACCTAGACGCCGTTGACATCCCGACTATGTGCACTTACGCGAGGTATTCTCGGGACCTTGAGCCTCTCAATGGCTAGGAACAGAGGAGGCTGAGATGGCATCTTATATGTCCACAGGCACTTACGTCGACGCAGTCCCACCGCGTGGGGCCAACGTCGTCAGTGACATGTGGATCTATAAGGTGAAGGAGCTGCCGGGAGCACCTCCTACGTTCAAGGCGCGGTACGTGGCAAGAGGTTTCAGTCAGAAAGAGGGAGTAGACTTCTTTGTGACGTTCTCCCCCACCCCAAAGATGACCACTCTTTGGGTGCTCTTGCACATTGCCACTCAGCGAGACTACGAGTTGTACTCCTTGGACTTCTCCCCAGCGTTCCTTCAGGGGAGATAGTACGTGCAGATATGGCTGCGTCGTTTGCCTGGCTCCACTGGCACTGTCCCTGCTCTTCTGGGACCCAGTGGCAGCTGAGTCGACCCGTCTACGGCTTGCGCTAGTCTCAGCGCGAGTGGCACGACACACTTCGTACGACTCTCGCAGCATGCGAGGCACCGTCGTTGTTCGTCTGCCGTACCTCAACCCCATTCTACATTCTGGCTTACGTTGATGACCTGGTTATCGGTTTCAAGAGTCAAGAGCAAAATTGCACTAGAGAAAAGTCGAGATTAATGTTGTCCCCTTTAAGAGCTAAACCCTAGTCTAGCCTAGGACTACATTCATGAATATATAAAACATACAAACATAGAGTTTGACATACCCTCTAGGCTAGACAAGGGGTAGTTACTAAGCAACAACAAGAAGCAGACTCAGTGCGAAACTACTTGTCCAACCTCTGAGACAAACAAGGCCAAGAGGCCAATCCAAGTGTTCGCAGATAAATATATGAAACAGCAAACAATAGTGATCAAGACACAAGCAAGTGAGGAGTACAAGTAACTAGTCTGAACTGAGTACAGAACTGCTGATGGTCGCAAGGCAGAAGTGCCTTGGTGAAGAAGTCAGTGGTGTTGGGCTCTGAGGCCACTATAACCACCCATCCCTGGCTATGCTGCTGCAAAGACATGCAAGAAGAAGTACAGCAGCTCAACGTGCTTCGTATGCCCTACCAGTCGAGGCAACTCACCCAGGTCGGTAAACAGAAAGGTGAGCCAGTGAAACTCCTGTGCAGCCATGGCCCCCATGTAAATCTTAGCCTTACAGCTGGAGACAGCAGCAACTAACGACCCACGAGTGGACCTCCACGACACGGCTCCAGAGCCGAGACTTAAGCAGTAGCCTTGTAAAGACATCCAACACTCAACGTCGTCTGCCCATGACGCGTTGTTGTGCCCAACAAGGCTGACTGTTCGTCTCCCTCCAATCACAAGCCCCATGCCTGATGTGCTCGCCAGATAACAGGCAACCCCCTTAGCGGCCTCCAAATGGACAAGACGATGTCTCCCGGGTGCAACGAACCAAGCTAGAATGCTGAGAGGGGTCGACTACAAGTTATTAGCGTAGTGACCACTAGGCTAAGCAGGCTCGGAAGGAAGAGGAGCCGTGAGCCTGTGGTCGACTGCAAATGGAGTGGTTGGTGGAGAGGAGTAGCAAAAGCCAAACCGGACAAGGATCTGCTGCACCATGTGCGACTGAGAGAGTGTAATGGTGCACGCTGCTCCATCCTAGGTAATATGCAAGCCAAGGTAATGACAGAGCCCACCCAAGTCAGTGTAAGTGTGTTTCCTCTGCAGCTTAGCCTTCATTGAGAACCCTGTCAGCTATAGCAAAGACTAGGTTGCCGACGTACACCAAAATATAAAAGGGAGTACGACCAGAACGAGCGAAGAGAGAAGGGTCAGGAGAGGACAGAGCGAAGCCGAAAGAATCAAGAGTGGTGCGTAGTGTGTCGTGCCAGTCGTGGGGCGCCTGTCACTGACCGTAGACTCGCCGCCTAAGGCTCCACTAGGTGCCATTAGGAAATGACCCAGAGAAATGTGGAGGTCGACGCAGCCAGATTTGCTCGTGGAGGCTGCCCTGGAGAAGCGCAGTTGAGAACTCCAGTGAGTGAAGCTCGTAGTCACGATGTGCTGCTTTGTGCAGTAGTACTCGATGAGTAGTCATCTTTGGGTGGGGGAGAAGGTATGAAAGAAGTCTACCCCCTCTCGCTGACTAAAGCCTCTCGCCAAGTAACACGCCTTGAACATAGGCGGCATTCCAAGCGGCTGCTTCACCTTGAAGATCCATATGCCATCGACTATATTCACCTCAGTATAGGTGCGAGGAGTAAGGATACCAAATGCGTTTGGGTCACCATCAGGGACTAGCAGCATGGCAATTTGGGTCATCATCAGGGACTAGCAGCATGGCACAGTGATGAGGAGCAGCAGCCGCAAGGAAAGCTAGCTCAAACTGCCTGTCCTCTAGGACGTCACAGAGAGCCAAGGCAAACTCACCCTTCACGGACGGAGGATGGGAAGCTTCAGTGACCAATTGAGCAGCGTAATCAAGGTGGTGGTTGAAGGCAATGTCAGTGAAAGCAGCGACAAGAGCTAAGATAGATAAAGGAGGAGCAGTAGGGTGGGTGACAAGGAAGGATAGAACATGAGAGACAGTAAGACAAGCGCCACAGAGGAAGTCAGAGAATGGAGGAGGAAACAAAGCAAGGGACGACTAAGGAGAGATGGAAGTGGAGGAGGAGAGGGAGGAGAGAAATGAAGGCGCATAGGATGGAAGCCAGGAACAGGGGACGAGGGACGGGCACAAGGGTCACGACAAGTAGACCAGGTGGAGGAGAGACGAGACGGTTCAGGACGGAAAGGAGGAAGAGGGGAACGAGGAGGAAAACGAGTCCGAGCAGGGTCCAAAAGCTAAAACGGTAGAGAGGAGGCTCAAAGTCGGTGGACGAACAAGAAAGCCCAAGAACAACAGGACTAGTCTACTGTAGCGGCTGCTCCTGCTGCTGTTGCAGTCTTGTCGAATGACGCGGGGCCACAGGCGCAATCTCACCAGCGTTGTCCGAACCTCCGGAGCAAGCACCCCCAGAACCAGTACCCACTGCAGCTGCACCCCCCTCACCGGCATCTCCAGTGTCGACACTGACCGGTCGCTGCGACATGAAAACCTGGCGGCTGCGACATAGGCTGCTATGGTGACTGTGAATTCGAGGACGGTGACAAGTGGGACTGCAGGGTGACGTGCGACAGACCTGACGCGGCAAGACATGGGGTGACAAAGGCTACCTGAGGGGCGGGACCAGGAGGGGGAGCAGCTGTGAGGAAGTCAGGAGGAGGGAGAGTGCTACCTTGGTAGGGAAAGCGGACATGGTACAAGACCGACTCGTCAAATGTGACGTCACGAGTGGCGAATTAGCGCCAGGAGGGAGGGTGCCAGAACAGCCAAGCAGTAGTAGCTAGAGGGAAACCAAGGAAGATACACCGGACAGTGCGAGCCGCGAGCTTGTTCGCGTGATGATCACAAACGTGAGCAAGACAACCCCAGACAGAGAACTCTGATGTTGGCGTAGGGGAACCAATCTAGAGGAGTGTCGGAGAAACCTGCAGCTACAAGGAGCGCGGCAACAGATTAAGCTGGTGGAAAGCGTAGCGGACTGCAAACGGCCACAGTAAGGTTGGTGCACTGGCATGACACATGGAGGTACGAGCGATCTCCATGATGAGGCCAATGCGACGCTCAGCAATCCCATTCTGCTGCAGCTTGCCTGGCTGCGAGTACGACTCCCTGATCCCCTGCATGCGACAGAACTGCTCCATTCGACCAGAGGTGAACTTACCACCCTGATCAGAGTGCAAGCCAAGCACAGGACGGCCTTACTGAGTGTAAGTCAGGCACGTCGGCCTTCCGCTGTAGAGGGAACACCATGGTGTAGCGAGTAAACTCGTCCAGAACAACCAGGAATTAGCACTCCCCGCGAGGCCCAACAACCGGGACAGAGCCCCAAAGGTCCATGTGCAGGTGCTGAAGAGGAGCAATAGCGAGATACAGCGTGGAGGAGTGAGGGGCGACGCGCTGCTGAACCTCGACGCAAGGAGTAGGAGGTGCAGACGAGGCGAGCAACCTTGGGAATCAAGTGACTAGGCGATGGGAAACTATCTGACGCAGACGAGAAATGGAGGGGTGACCTAAGTGGTGGTGCTAGAGAAGCGACGGGTGCGTGAGAGACCAACACGAGCGGGACGAAGCTACCTGACCAGACGCAGACACCGGGGCAGGCTCAGTGCTCAATGAGAATAGACCGGACCCAGGCTCCCGAGTGAACGTATCAAGGAGAGCCCCAATGGTAGCGTCTATGATGAGTGTGACCCGTTCATGCGCAAGAAAGATGACGGTGACCCCGAGTTCCTGAAGACGGCCGACACTCACCAAGTTCCTAGAGAACGGAGGTGGGTGCAGACCTGTGAGGGAACTTGAGGGGATTGCCGGACATGGGAGTGCAATAGAGCCGTGTGCCACAATTGGACCCGAGGAGGGATTGGCTAAGGCAACTGGGACTGGAGTCGGAAACGGAGGAAGAGCTGTGCGATCGCAGATTAAACACTAAGACGCGCCGGAGTCAAGTGTGAAGGAGAGTGACGTGGCACCAGTTGTCAAACCTGGGCTAACAGCAGCACAAGCTCCTAGATAAGAAATAACTGCATATCCTAATCTAGGCACACAAGGATGAGAAACTAATAGCACTAGAGTCATCTTTAGATAATACATGGGAAAAATGCATGGCACCATACAAGGCAAACATATCCATGGTAAGCACCTGATAACCCTGGTAGCGCATGGACGGATGCACTAAGACCAAACTATTGGTGGTAGCGGTCAGTGAGGTAGCCAAAGTACCGCTCAGTAGAGTGTGCATGCCCGCAGACGAAGTCGCCGCGTGGACCGATCCGAAGCATGTACTGGTAGGGTCCGTCAAGACTCCACTGTTACTGAGGATCACTGTGCTGGGGCTGCTGCGGTCGCTGCTGCTGCGGCCACTGCTGCTGCAGCATTGACATAATAGTCTAGCAGGAGTGGCAAGTGCGGCTAGCTAGCAGGGGTGACACGGGATGATGTAGTGGCAACAGTATAGGAGTTGCCAGAAAGGCGCTAGGCATTGCCGACGCTTGCTTGTGGCAGCTAACTGCTGCTGGCTCTTGCTGGCGGCAGCCTTACTATTGCAGGCGCTGCTGGCAGCGGCCTACACTGCTGCTGGCACGCTGGTGACAGTACCGGCGCTTTTAGCAGCGGCCTAAGAAGCAGCGGCAGTAGCACGGGCAGCTGCAATGGCGGCCTAGGCAGTAAGTAGTGGCAGCAGCCGCAGCCTAGGTAGCAACGGTAGTGACCTGGGCAGTGACGGCGGCAGTGCGGGTGGCTGCAGTGGCTGCTTACGCAGTGGCGGCGGCAATGGCTTATGTCGAGAGGCGACAGTGGCAATGTTCTGGCAGCTGTGCTGGCTGTTGAAATATAATTTCTATATATTCTACTGTAGTTATGCCCTATTACTGTTGGTGGTGTACCTCATTATTTGCTTACCTTGCCTATTTGTACCTTTCGAACTATAGTGAAGCTCCCTCTTCTGGCCAACTCTCGCTACCCTTGCTACCCTTGCCTAGCTCAATCTCACGCTATGGTTCCTAGGGTTCCTAACCTAAGATTCTAGTTCTTGACATGTTATCAGAGCCATGTCTGAAATCGGATCGTCTATTTATATGGGCCCACCCATTCTTCTACTCATGGCGCCTCCCATCGCGCCGCTCTCCATGATGCTACCCGTAGCGCCCTGTCCCCACCTGTACGCTTCCCGAGGCTCGTCGCCCGTTTCCCTCGATGCCCGTCGTCAGCTCTGTACCGCCCGTCATCAGATCCCCGCCACCCATCGTCATATCCTCGCCGTCCGTCGCCAGATTCCCACCGCCCGTCGTGAGCTCCTCGTCGCCCGTCGTCAGCACCCCGCTGCTCGTCGTCAGCTCCTCGCCGCCCGTACGATCATCGTCACCGGAGAGCACCCGGTTCCGACCACCAGTCCCGCCAGTCGCACACCAGCAACCATCCCCGCCGCCCTCCCATCGGCCCCTTTGCTGCTGTCGCGACTGCAATTTCCATGGCTGAAGCTGTTGCCCTCCCCCGTCACCTCAACCGCACCTCTCTCAGCACTCCTATTGTTGGGCGAGGTGATGGGGGTGGCGGCCAGTGGGGGGAATGTGGCGGAAGTGGGGCTGCACCGCCAGCCGCTGCTCTGCCGCCCGTGACATTGAGGGGGGAAGGATGAGGGGGTGGCGGCCAATGGATTCTACAGGGCCTAACGTGGGTGGGGAGGGGTCTGGAGGAAGGACGGGGTGGAGGGCGTGAGGTTCTAGGGGTCAGCTGAGAAGGGGGTGAGGTTCAAGGGGATGGCTGAATGAGGGTGTGGATTTGGGGGTTAGTAAGAGGGGTTTGCCGCGACTGCACCCCCTACCTCTTCTCCTCATCCCTCGCTCACCTCTCCCTTCGTAAATGGGGGTTAGTAAGAGGGGATTGCTGCGACTGCCCCCCTGCTCTCCTCATCCCTCTCTCACCTCCTCCTTCGTACTTCTCCCTTCACTTCTTCTCTCTCGCTCGCCTCTTCCTCCTCATGTATCACTCAGCCGTCTTCCACTGCGCCAGGTTTACCTCTTCAGGGGGGCGTTGACTGCTCTAGCTACAGTTGCAAGCAGTTTGGGGGGTGTGTTGAAACATAATTTCTATATAAACTGCTGGCTGTGTAGTTTACTGTAGTTATGCCCTGTTACTGTTGGTGGTGTACCTTATTATGTGCTTACCTTGCCTATTTTTACCTTTCAAACTATAGTGAAGCTCCTTGTGGCCAACTCTCGTTACCGTCCCTACCCTTGCCTAGCCCAATCTCACGCTATGGTTCCTAGGGTTCCTAACCTAAGATTCTAGTTCTTGACACTGGTGGCAAGATTGGCGGCGTTAGCGGCTGATGCGGCGGCTGGGGCAGAGGCAGCAGCGGCTGCCACGGGGCGGCTGCGAAAGGGATGGCAGTGACAACTCTGGTGGCGGTAGTGGCAACAGCTCTGGCAGCAGTAGTAGGTGCGGCAGTGTTTGTAGCGGCAGGAAGAGAGGCGGTAGTGGCTGTAGCATGCAGTAACATGGGCGATAGTGGCCGTAGGAGGCAGTAACAGGTGCGGCCGTGGATGTAGCGGTAGTAATAGAGGCATTCATGGCTGTAGCAAGTACTAACAGAGGGGATAGTGGCTGCAGCAGGCGATAACAGGTGCAGCAGTGGCTGTAGCAGGGGCGACAGGGGCTATAGCGCCAGTAACAGGGATAGCAGTAGGAGTAGCAGGGGCAGCGGCGGCTATAGCAGGGGAGGAAGTGGCTGTAGCGGCAGTAACATGGCCGGCAGTGGCAATAACAGGGGCAGCGGTGCCTGCGGCAGTGGCTGTAGCAGGGGTGGTAGTGACTGAAGCAGGGACGGCAGCGGCTATAGTCAGGGTGGTAGTGACTGTAGTCGATTTTGCAGGGCCGGCAGTGGCTGTAGTAGCGGCGGCGGCTGCGACGGCTGCAGTTACAACTAGCAGCGGCAGCGGCTGAAGCAACTGCAACGGCAGCTATAGCTGTAGCCAGCAGCGACTACGGCACCTGTGGCTGCAGCCAGTTGCGGCGGCGGCTGCAGCAGCGACGACGGCTGTGACTGCAGCTAGCGGCGGCTGTGGCTGGAGCTGGTGGCGGCGGGCTGCAGCTGCTAACATGGTAGGCTGTAGCATTGGGGCAGCACACGGGCGGCAGGCCAGAGCAGCGGGCGGCTAGCGGGCAGCAAGCTGCAACAGCAAGCGACGCGCTGCAGTGTGCGAGCGGCAATTGTTGGCAGCAGCGACGATCTCGAACTGCAGCTGCCGAATCGCTGCTGTGCTGCAAGGCTTAAGGGGGCGGTGCTGGTTGGCTAGCGTGGCGGGGCCTGCACGGCGTGAGGTGGGGCCTGTAAGGGCGAGAAACGGGGCCTGCAGTGGCAAGAACTGGGGCTTGCGGGGCCACGCGAGCGGGCATGCGGGGTTGCAACAGGGCCTGAGTTAGGATTAAGGACGGAGACTATGTAGATTAGGGGACCAAAATATCTCAAAATCGTTAACTAGGTTTCTGGACAGAAAGATCAACTTCATAAGAACCACCGACGACAAAAATTCCGATATCTTGTAGCCCCAAACAGTGGCTACATTTCCCAATTTGAATCGCAAAACTCGATTGAATTTCGGTGCACTGTGGAGTATGCTGGAGCTGAAACTTAAGCCCAATAGTTCAACCAAGAACCACGCATGGAATTAGAGTAGCTAGAAACTAGGTAGGAGAGGATGAGGACGACGAGAAAGAAGGTCTCCAGAGAGTCCCCAACCAAAGAAACCCTGTAATCACACCAAATCCCCTCCCTAAAGGAATCCAACGTTAACACTTGTTATTTTTCCAACCTCCCAAATCCACCTCACCCAGATTGGCCATACTTGCCAACCTGGTTTAGGGTGAAGTGACAGGATTTCCCAATCACTTCGAATCAGCTACGGTGAAGTGATAGGATTTCCCAACCCCCAATGGTCTATACCCTTTATAAAGTAACCCCACAAATTCCCATAGTCGCCGCAACACAATCATAACTTCGAACAATCATAACTTTGTCGTTCTTGCTGCGATCATAACCTTGTATGTTCTTGGTTCGTTGGAAATCGTTTGAGCAGGGAAGTCATTTTAGATATCTGCTCAAGTGAAAACACAAAGTCTTTAACGCACGCGCACACCACGCATGCAATGTAGAAAGATAGCATGGGAGGAAGACAGATGCAAATGCAACAGCAAACGGAGCATACGACGAGGCCTACGGGCGCGCGGCGGAATGCTAGGCTGGCAAGGCGAAGGGCATACAGGGGGCCTAGGTTCGCACTAGGCTTAGGCTAGGCGGAAGATAAAAAACAAAAATCTAACCTAGCACTATACCATGTCAAAAGTAGAGAGAAAAAGTGCACTAGAGAAAAGTCGAGAGTACAAAATGGGAATGTTTTCCCCTTCAAGAGCTAAACCCTAGTCAAGCGTGTAACTATATGAGCATATATTTAAAAGATACAAACATATCCTTTGGCAATGAACACTCTCGACCGCATCGCATTGGCCTCCGTGAAGGAGGAACTGTAGAGGAGACACACTTGCATTTACATGGGTGAGCCGCAGTGCTACCTTGGCCTACTGGTAGGTCACTCAGATCCCTCTTACAGGGACTGTGCACAGACACTCCGGTCCACACAGGGTTACTGCTTCAGTCTTGGGGCAAGAGCTGTTTCGTGGAGGTTGACTCGGGCGTCGTCCGTCGCTAGCTCCAGCTGTAAGACAAAGGTGTACGCTGCTACATGGACTCGCAGAAGCTTTGCTGGTTGTCCTTCCTCCTCACCGACCTGTTGGGTGCAAATTTACATTGCACGACATCCTGCCGTCTGTTTGTACGAGTATGCGTGTGCGAATGCATTTGGGTGTGAATGGAATGTTCGTGTGTTTGTTTGCTTTCGCAATTTTCGCTTGATGCATTTGCAGGTACTCGCGCAATGTGCGCTTCGGCACGACATTGTACGCGCTATGAACAATGCAAGCAGAAAGGACGAGCTCGCAAAGGAACCCAAGATGGAAGCTTTGCAGTTCGGTTGAGTTGATTGCGCAGATTCAGTTCTATCCAACTCGAAATTGTACTGTTTTGTTTGGTTAACTATAGTGTAGCAAGGAAGGCACTATAGGGGTACAATTTAGGTGAAGGTTGGATGTTGTTTGTCTGTATCTGCATGCTACAAGGCCAGGGGAAACCAGCGGAACCAGCATTTGGCTGGTTGGGCAAAGACAAAACAGGTTCTGTTTTTTGAACCTGAACCTAGTTGTTGTTTTCCCAGGTTGGAAAAACAGAACCAGAGGTTGTTTACCAACCTACCACCTGCTATTTTGTCCAGCCAGGTTGGTTCTGTTGCTTGGAATTATTTGGGATCATCCCTGGTTGTTCCCAGGTTGATTCCCAAGGTCCTTGCTAGCTAGAACTATTTAATCCTTCTCTGTTTGTACCTGAATATAGTCAAATTGATTCAAGCGAATTCCTTCCTCGCTGGAATTTCGTTTCTGCGCTATTCGACGGCGGAATGCTACCCGAGTCAACGCTAGTATGCTAGCACTCCAACGCTAGGCAAACGCTGTCCGAGCCATAACTTCGTAATGGCAGAACTTTTCGCGAGGCAACTTGGCTCATTTTAAAGCTCTTGGAGCGAGCTTCGATATAGCGAATTCTCAGCTTAATCCGACCGACGGTCTGCACGGCACGCTGCACGACGTTCAAGGTACTCTTGCTGTTTTGACTAAGTCCTTCTTGATCCCTCTCTCTACAAACTCGGACCCGAGGATAGGGGCTGGTCTTGTACCAGGCACCCAGGGACCCTTGGAGGTGACCCCGAGGAGAGGTTTTAAGTTTGATTAAGTCCTAATAGCTTGAGTTTATTAGGCCCTTACACCAACAAGCTGGTATCAGAGCTGCGTTATAGTGATCCTCGTTATAGGTAGCTATGGCGGGCAACACCTCGGCGGGAGCTGGTGAATCTTCAGCCCAAGATCGTAGCGGCAGCCAAGATTCTGGTCTTTCAGCGCCAAGGGGAGCGCGAACAAACCAGGGCTCGCTTGTCAAGGAGGTGCTGAAGAATTTCACCGTCGAGAAGTTCAATGGTGAGGGCTATGATGATTGGGCCTGGAAAATGCAATTATATTTCCGTCAGATCGGTTTGCTGAAACTAATGATTGGGGAGGAGCCTAGACCGAGTGACCCCACGCTGCAGGAAGATTGGGACGAGCGCTCCTCGGCTGGCTACTATCTGATGTCGCAGAGTTTGGAGCTGAACCAGCGTCACCACGTCATGCACCTGCTGCCGGAGGTTGAATGCGGTCCGAAGGCGTGGACCGTGTTGAAGGAGCTGCACGCCCTGACCTCCGTTGTCGCAACGTTGATGCTGGAGAGGGAGCTGTCCGCGTTGCGCCTGAGCGAGGGAGAGCCGGTGCAACCAGTCCTGGACAAGATGCGCGACCTCTACGCGAAGTTGGCGACCGCGGGAATTACCTACCCGGAGCAGACCAAGTGCTTGAAGATGCTCTCGCTGCTGCCTGAATCGTGGCTTCAATTTACGAGCGGATTGAGCCTGCCGCAGAACCAGAGCTTGTGGACGCTCGAGTGGGTGCGGACGAAGATTCTGGAGGAGGACTTCCGTCACCGCCAACTGAGGGGTGGAGACGACGGCAGCAGCGGCTACGTGATACAAGGGAGCCGACGTGGCAGAGGACGTGGCTTCGGTGGTGCTGGACGCGGTGCAAAGAAGGACGACGACTCCAACGACCAACAAGGAGGTACCGGTTGGGGTCGCGGTGCGAAATCTGGACGTGGGGGCAAGTCGGGTGCTGGTGGCAAAATGAAAGGGAATTGCTGGTATTGTGAGAAGGAAGGGCACCCCTGGTTTTTGTGCTATAAGAAACCCGATGGATGGACCCCCCAGAATCGTCAACAGGATGGTGGCGCGCGAAGGAACCAGAAAAACGGCGCGAACATGGTCGCTGATTCGTCCGACAACACCCCGAAGAGCAACGGTGGTGCGGAGAAGAAGAAGGAGCGCACCGCAGGCCAGTTCTTCCATGTGGGAGACAAGGGGGAGCAAGGAGACGCCTCTGCCAAAGTTGGAGCAGAGCTGCACCCCCTAGACTATTGGGTGTTGGACACAGGCGCTGCTTGGACGATGACGCCGCGCAAGGACCTGCTGGACGAAGTACGAGCTGCACCGATCAATGAAGTGTGCTCCGCCTCTGGACACATGTTGAAGGTGGCTGGTGCGGGACGAGCTGCGTTTAAGGGAGCGGATGGCAAGCCGGTGGTGCTGCACGACGTTCTCTTCGTCCCCGACCTGAAGGCCAACCTTATCTCCCTCCGTAAGCTTGGCAAGGCTGGGGTGAACACCAACACGGATGGGGCACGCACTTATAAGGGGAAGCTGGGCAATCGGGTGCTTTGGGATCTGCACGAGAGCAAGGACGTGTACAGATCTATGTGGCAGCTGCCGGCCCTGGCGTGGCATGGTGGGGGGCAGGCTGGAGAGGGGTCTGCATCCCAGGGGGAGTGCAATGCCGTTGGAGGGGTTGGTGTGAAAGTGTCGGCCAGATCTGGGGAGACAGATTGGGCAACGGCACACCGACGCTTAGGGCATGTGGCAATGCCTTTGCTGAAGCAGCTGGAGAAGGATGGAGCCGTTAAGGGTCTGAAGCTGAACGGACAGCCACCCGATGACAACTGTGAAATCTGTTTGCTTTCAAAGTTCACCCGTTTCCCTTTCCATAGTGTGGCTGGCAGGAGCAAGAAGCCTTTGGAGCTGGTCCACATGGACTTGGTGGGGCCGCTGCCGGTGCAAGGGCACAAGGGGGAGCGGTATTTTCTTACAATTGTGGATGACTGGAGCAGACTGATGTGGGCGTATCCGCTGAAGCAGAAGGACCACGCCGCCTCCACGATACGGGACGATTGGCTGCCATTCGTGGAGAAGCAGGCGGAGTGTGTAGTGAAGCGGATTAGGACAGACCGGGGTGGTGAGTTCCTTGGAGCTGAAATGACGGCCTGGCTCAAGAAGCAGGGCATCCAGAGAGAGCTGACCACGGCTTATACCCCACAGTCCAATGGTGTAGCAGAACGGGCAAACCGGACCATTCTGGAGACAGCTAGGGCGCTGCTCATAGAATCTGGGCTGAGCAACTCTATGTGGCCTCATGCTGTCCGGCACGCCACCGTCGCTAGGAACAGGGTGCTCACCAAGGTTGGGGATGACTCGTGGGTGCCTTTGGAGAGGTGGCTTGGGAGGAAGCCGCCGGTGGACATGCTGAGGGTGTTCGGTTGCATGGCAGTCGCCCACGTCCCCAAGACCTACCGCAGTAAGTTGGGGGCGAGTGCAATCTGGTGTGTGCATTTGGGGCTGGCTGCTGAGAGCAAGGGATGGCTGCTGTGGGAACCATCCAAGGGTGTGTTGTTTGACAGCAGGGATGTGAAATTCATTGAGGGCATGATGTATGGGAGCTGGGAGAAACAGCCGGAGGCAAGGGTGTCCCAGCAGATGGAGCAGATCACCATGCAGCTGGACCTGACTCCTAGTGTGTGGGAGGAGGGAGAGGAGGCAGCTGCTGGAAATGGTGATGGAGAGAAGGTACAGGAGGCATCTGCTGGTGGAGAAAATGGTGTGGAAACTGGCGGCAGCACTAGTGGAGCTGCTGGACCCGAGGGAGGAGAGAAGCAGCAGGGAAAAACTAAGAAGCTGAAGGGTGTCGTTATGAAGGGATGGGAGACACCCGTCTCCAGGCCAGGACGTACCCGTATGGCTACTAAGAAGCTGACTGCAGGAACTGATGCAGCAGAGCAGCAGCTAGGGACCGAAGAGGCATTGCTGATTCTACCTCATGGCTATGACCCGGATGAGGAGGATGAGCCTGCGTACTGTTTTCTTGCCCCTGCACCAGAGGAACCAGCTAGCATGGAGGAGGCATTAGCTGGACCAGATAGGGACAAGTGGCTGGCTTCTAGAGATGCTGAGTACCAGAGTCTACTGGAGAATAGGACATGGGATCTGGTGGTGCTGCCTGATGGGAAGAAAGCGATACAATGCAAGTGGGTGCTGAGGATCAAGACCGATGACAAGGGGCAGGTCACCATCTACAAGAGTAGGCTGGTGGCGAAGGGGTTTATGCAGAAGGAGAAGCAGGACTTCAACGAGATCTTTGCTCCCACTGCCAAACCCCCTACCCTCCGTGTCTTGTTGGCAGATGCAGCTGTTAGTGGGAAATTCATCATTCAGATGGATATTTCAACGGCATTCCTGAATGGGATTTTAGAGGAGGATGTGTACATGACGCAGCCGCCTGGGTATGAGGATGGTACGGGCAGGGTGTGCAAGCTCAACAAGTCCATCTACGGCTTGAAGCAGGTGCCACGCTGCTGGTACCAGAAGTTGGCAGCTGTTTTAGAGGAGATGGGATTCAGGACCAGCAGCTGTGATGAGAGCCTCTTTCTCAAGGGCAAGGGGGAGAAGCTGGTGCTGTTTCTGGTCTATGTGGACGACATTCTTCTCTTCAGCAGCAGCATGAAGGAGATCCAGAAAGTGCAGCAGCAACTGATGGAAAACTTCAAGTGCAAGAACCTTGGGGAGGTAAAGTACTACCTCGGGATGCACGTGGAGAGGGATCCAGATCACAGGTGGTTGAAGCTGCACCAGGAGAAGTTCATCAAGGAGCTGGGGGAGAAGTATGGGATTGAGAATGAGCGCAAGGTTGCAACTCCCCTGCCAGCAGAATTCAAGCTTGTGAAGGCTGCAGCGGATGAAGGGGTTGAAGCTGAAGAGCAGCAGCAATTTCAGTCCTTGGTGGGCAGCCTCTTGTACGCAGCAGTTCACACGAGGCCCGACATCTCTTTCTCGGTTGGGCAGCTGGCTAGGGTGGTGCAGAATCCATCAGAGGAGCAGGTGGATGCAGCTGAGCGTGTGGTGAAGTACCTGAACTCTCACCCAAGCATTGGAGTTCAATACTCCGCATCTGCACAGGTGAAGCAGAAAGGGGTGGAGGTGCTGAAAGAGAAGGGGGAGAGGCTTGGAGAAGGCAAGCTATTTCTCACTTGCTTTACCGATGCTACGTGGGCTTCTGAGAAGGAGGATTCCTCATCTGTGGGAGGATACATCTGCGTAGTTGGGGGAGGACCTGTTAGTTGGAGGTCCAAGAAGCAGACGGAGACGGCACTCTCTTCCGTAGAATCAGAGTACATGGCGATGTTCCATGGGGTGAAGGAGGTGATTTGGCTGAGGAGGCTGTTAGAGGAGATTGGCCAGGAGCAGAAAGTTGCTACGCCGCTGTTTTGTGATAGCAAGGGGGCTCTTGGGATGGCCAGGAACGCTGTGCTTCATGGCCTGAACAAGCACATGCGTATCAAGTGGCACTGGCTGCGTAAGGAGGTGAAGAGGGGGACGGTGAATCCAATCTACATCAAGACTCACCAGCAGCCAGCAGACTTTCTCACCAAGAGGCTTGCGGATGAGCCTCATTGGCGTTGTGTGCGCATGAGTGGAATGAGCATGAACTAGCATGGAATGATGGGGATGCAGCCGGCAGGCTGAGGGGGAGTGTGTTGGGTGCAAATTTACATTGCACGACATCCTGCCGTCTGTTTGTACGAGTATGCGTGTGCGAATGCATTTGGGTGTGAATGGAATGTTCGTGTGTTTGTTTGCTTTCGCAATTTTCGCTTGATGCATTTGCAGGTACTCGCGCAATGTGCGCTTCGCTTGATACATTGTACGCGCTATGAACAATGCAAGCAGAAAGGACGAGCTCGCAAAGGAACCCAAGATGGAAGCTTTGCAGTTCGGTTGAGTTGATTGCGCAGATTCAGTTCTATCCAACTCGAAATTGTACTGTTTTGTTTGGTTAACTATAGTGTAGCAAGGAAGGCACTATAGGGGTACAATTTAGGTGAAGGTTGGATGTTGTTTGTCTGTATCTGCATGCTACAAGGCCAGGGGAAACCAGCGGAACCAGCATTTGGCTGGTTGGGCAAAGACAAAACAGGTTCTGTTTTTTGAACCTGAACCTGGTTGTTGTTTTCCCAGGTTGGAAAAACAGAACCAGAGGTTGTTTACCAACCTACCACCTGCTATTTTTTCCAGCCAGGTTGGTTCTGTTGCTTGGAATTATTTGGGATCATCCCTGGTTGTTCCCAGGTTGATTCCCAAGGTCCTTGCTAGCTAGAACTATTTAATCCTTCTCTGTTTGTACCTGAATATAGTCAAATTGATTCAAGCGAATTCCTTCCTCGCTGGAATTTCGTTTCTGCGCTATTCGACGGCGGAATGCTACCCGAGTCAACGCTAGTATGCTAGCACTCCAACGCTAGGCAAACGCTGTCCGAGCCATAACTTCGTAATGGCAGAACTTTTCGCGAGGCAACTTGGCTCATTTTAAAGCTCTTGGAGCGAGCTTCGATATAGCGAATTCTCAGCTTAATCCGACCGACGGTCTGCACGGCACGCTGCACGACGTTCAAGGTACTCTTGCTGTTTTGACTAAGTCCTTCTTGATCCCTCTCTCTACAAACTCGGACCCGAGGATAGGGGCTGGTCTTGTACCAGGCACCCAGGGACCCTTGGAGGTGACCCCGAGGAGAGGTTTTAAGTTTGATTAAGTCCTAATAGCTTGAGTTTATTAGGCCCTTACACCAACACGACCTTGGTGAGCGGCCTTGCTCTCCCCATGTCTTGTTCACTGAGAACAGGCGAAGCAGATCCAGCTTCGTTATTTCTTTCTGCGTAAATTGTAGCAGCGTGGCCAGGGCCGCATGGTTCGAGTGACCTTGGAGGCCAACACTGCGAACATCTTTACAAAGTTGCTACCACCTTGTGATCACCACCAGTTCTGCACACAGCTTGGCCTTGTGCCTGCAAGTTATCACTTGCTTTTGTAGAGATGCCTTGCTTTTGTTGCTCTTTTCTATTGCCATAGTTTTGTTTTGTTTTGCATGTAAATTTTTGTCATATTCCTGTTTTGTGTGTTGTTTAGGCACTCATTCTCTCATTTAGTTCTTAACAGGTTTGCCCGCGAGGGTACTGGCGTTGGAGGTTCTGCTGATGCTGTTGAGGTTGCGCTTCTGTAGCAGCAGCAGAGCCTACAGCAGCAGCAGCCGCAGCTGCAGCCTCAGCCACAGAAGCAACAGCAGCAGCCGCAGTCGGCGCCACACTAGGTTTCTTGGGGTGCCGGCGTTGGTGGTACTACATTTGGGGGTGCCGGCGGTGGAGGTTCTGCCAAGGTTGGTGAGACTGCGCTAGTGGCCCCGCATCGTTTGGCGAGACAGCAGCAGCAGCAGTAGCAGCAGCAGCAGCCGCAATAGCAGCTCCATTAGTCATCCCTTACTGTGTCACCCGCCCCGTTCCCCGAATACCTTTGTGCCTCCCGTCTGCCGTTGCCTCCAACATCACCTCAACTGTGATCGCCAGTGTCGCTGCTGCAAATGGATCATGACTCGGGCGAAGGGAAGCAGGAGAGTGCGCCAATGTTTGACAGGCGCGACTATTGGACTTGGAGCTTCCGTTTTGAACAATGGGCAGCGGCGCACGACCTGTGGGGGGGGGTTTATGGATCGGAAGAGCTGCCTTCATCGGGTTACACATGCCTGAAGTGTGAGCGGAAGAATCAAAATGCATTCGCCCAATTCTGCGATGCCTTGGTACCATATGAGCTGATTCGTTAGGTACGAGAGTTCGACGGCAAGACCAAGTTGGGCGGCACACCAGTTGATGTCGGAGCAAGAGCGGCCACCTATATTCCTACAGGCAGAGCAGCGGCAAACACACGAGTGAGGGGGTTCTAGCTTCAATTTGGTTTGTGGAGCTGGATGGTACTTCGTGAAAAGCACTATTCCTTAGTGAAAGAAGGAGAGAGAGTGGCTGCATACTGGGCGCATGCCGAGGACTTCAGTTCCAAGTACTTGGCGGCAGGGGGGAAGGAGGAGGTTGAGGAGTGAATGATGAGGGTGCTCAAAGAACTACCTCCTTACTTTGAGATGCTGAAGGTGGTGCTGAACAACCAATCATCATTACCCATGAGTGATCGGTTGCTTACCTCTTTGAGGAGTGAGGAGATGCGGATTGGTGTCGCACCAAGATCGGATGGTATGTCCACCTTTGAAGCAGGCACAAAAATAGGCAACAGTGGCTGGGGAGATTGGGACAACGGAGGAAAGCATGGAGGCAGCGGTAGTAGAAGTGGCAGAAAATTGGGCAGATGGGGTCAGGGAAAGAAAATCCAAGAGTGCTTGACTTTGCTTGGGGGTCCAAGGGTATGGCTCTAAGGGGTTTGTTCCATGGTTTTTTCAGAGGAGGAGCATGCATGGGTGCCATGGTTTGTCCTCGTTGGCCTAACGGAGAAATTCGTGTGTTCCTTCAGCTGGGTCATGGGTCCAACGGCAAGACACAAGTGTTGGATGAGGAGGAGTAGGATGACAAGGTGGAAGCAGTGGTTGGCGAGGCAGTTGTAGCAGCAGTGTTGTATGCATGTCAGTATGAGTGCATGTCATCCTAACGTCCTGCCGAGTGCTCGTGCAATTTATGCTTGCGTCATCTGCATGAGCATATAGCATAATGCATGGCTGTTGGATTTTACCATCTCTGTGTTTTTCTCCAAGTCTAAATGCATGATCGCGCAGGAGAAATCCAGAGCTTTCCAGCGATACCAAGATCGCCTTATTCCGACCAAGATCGCCCAAGTTACAAGATTTCCAAGATTTGGGAATTCTATCTTAATTTGGGATATTAACTAAATTGGGCGATTATTGGGACATAATTATAAAGGGATCTTTGGCTGGGTGGTTAGGAAGAAAACTTTGACTTTCAGATTGGAGTGGCTAGAAGTTTCTAGCATGGGTTGCAAATGTTGCAACACCTAGGCAAAATCCAATTGGATTGGATTTTGCATGTGACACCTCGGCGGTGTTCGCCAGCACATCTAAAAAAATGAAGGGCACAGAATGGCCGTGGGAACCATCAGGAACCAGAGGAGGAACCTTTCGAATAGGTGTGGGGGGAAGGCCAAATCGCGAAATTTCGCATCAGAAAGGGGGAGGGTGGCAACGGGATCAGGAACCACCCTCCCCACCTTCCAATTCCCCGTCCCCAACCTCTACACACTTCCAATCCCAAGGCGATTCTGCTAGGGGAGGTGAATGGCGATAGAATGGCGACGGGATTTGCGTTTGCTTGTAGAGGAAGCTCCCAACCCACTTTCCTACCTTCACGATTCCATTCGAACTGAATGAAAAAGAGGGCGTTCGACAGGCCAACATGATTCCGTTTGGTTCGGACGGAATCATAGGTTCGGCAAGAATTTCGCGGGCTGACCTACCTGACGGACCCTAACGAACTCTGACGGACGGGATCAGGAAGCCGAGGCTGACCTTCCTGATCCCGTCATTTTTGTTGTTAAAAGTGCTGGCGAACAACCCCCTCAAGAACCTCATAATGAGGGTTGCTAGGAAGGTTCCTACTATCCTTCCCTAGCATTTGGAGAGCCTTCCCTCACAAGGTTCTCTTGAAACTCCCAAACTTTTCATTCTATGCTCCAATGTTTGTTCTTCCTCCATCTATTCTAGTGAAAGCAGCAGCTATACGTGTTTATATGGTTCTCACTCCCTAGACCATGAAATCAAGTGATTCAACTTGCAAATAGTACCTAAGACCAGCGCGCGCAATCCTGCTGAGCGGATTTGCGTTTACTTGATCATCATAAGTCTTCAAAGTGACCGGATCTTTAGCAACAAGCAGAAGGGGAGCAGTTGCGAGAGGGGTGGTGGATTGATAGTGGGGCCAGCCACAACTTCACTCCTTATGCATCCGATATTAAGAGTAAGCTTGGGCAACGCGAGATTAGAGGGGTCAGATTGGGAGATGAACAGATGGTGAAAGCAGTTTCCATGGGTGAGGTGCTAGTTGTTGGTGCCGAAGGTCAAATGCAGAGGATTCAAAAGGTCCATCATGTGCCTGAGATGCACACGCATCTGCTGCCATTCCCACACCTAACCTCTCGAGGCGTGACAATCTTATTCGAGGGCAAAAAATGTGTTATTAAACAGGGAGAGAGGGTGTTGGCAACTGGAGAAAAGAAGGGGGGAAGGAACCATGGATTGGTGCGGCTATTCCCCATGCTCGAGGGACACAAGGCAGTGCTCTTGCACTAAGAGAGGGTGTTGGCAACTTGAGAAAAGGAGGGGGGAAGGAACCATGGATTGGAACCTCCTCCTTATTTTTCCCTTTGGCCCTTGCCCACCGCCGCCTTGGTCACACCGCCCCAACCACACTGCAACACATGGCTTGAGGGAACAGTATACTGGGCTTGGATATTGGGGGAAGGTGGGAACACTGATTGCTCTCTATGTGACCTTGCTTATTGGGAAAGTTGGCTCGAACGTCGTTTTCCCATGAGGCGTCTTGGGCACTTGGGCCATGAGGTCCACACGGATTTGTGGGGGCCAGTGCTCTCATCGTCGCTGGGAGGAGTGGTGTATGCTCTCAGCCTCATTGGCGACTTCACCAGACGAGTTTGGTCGTTCCTACTTCCCAACAAGGAATCTGCCACGGTTTGGTCCTTCAGCGGAGGAGAGTGCCATCATTTCCTGCTTTTGAAAAATCCAGGAAATTGGTCCGGTGGGCTCGAGGCGGAAGAGAAAGCCGGTTCGGGACCGTCGATTTGCAGGATCGGCGGCGTGATCTGCGTCCACGTATCCAACGAGGCTGAATGAGAGTGGAGAAGGTGAGTCCAATGTGCGGTGTGGAGATGAAGTACTAAAGAGCGCGCTGCAAGTCCAACATATACTGAGCGAACTGGCTCGAGATGTAGGACAAGTCAGGCTGGCACATGACTGCAGCAAAGAGAAGGCTGCCGAGTTTTTGCTGGTACACTTGGTGTCCGAATGGGTTGAGCGGAGTGGTGTTGGGAAGGTGAAGAGTTGTCGGGGTGTGATAAGGGGTGGAAATGTTGGCTGGTTTGATGTTCAATTTTGCAGAGAGCGTTTCAGCATTCTTGGCGGTAGAGAGGTGGATGGCGTCAGCGGCATAGGAGATGTTGGGGCCAAGGAACTGCGTGACATGGTCAGTGCTGGTGATTTCGACGCGATTTCTAAGATTTTTCTCAAATTCAGCTAGAACCTCGTTCTTGGTGCCTGTATAGAGAAGGCCATCCATGTGAGCCGTGAGGAGAATGTAATCGCCGCAGTAGTGTAGGCGAGACATGCTAGGGTTGTGGGGTAGCTGTGTGAAGCTGATGTTCAGGAGGATTTGGTGGAGGTGCTGCTGCCAAACGCGCAGCGCCTGCTTGATGCCGTAGATCAGTTTCTTGAGCTGGCACACGCGATCGTCGCCGTCACCATAGGTATGCGATTGTTCGATGAAGATGAGGGCATCGACTGGAGCGTATAGGAACACATTATTGACGTCGATCTAACGGGGTGGGAGATGCTTCGCGGCGCCGATGGCGAGGAGAATGCGAACGGAGGTGTGACGGCTGACGGGGGCGAATGTTTGATTGAAGTCGACGCCGTGACGTTGGTCAAAGCCACGGACTACCAACGGGCTTTCAAGCGTTCGATGGTCCCGTCGGTGGCAGTTTTGACTCGTAATACCCATTTTCCCGAGAGAACACGTCTCCCCTTCAGCGCGGCACGGCCAGCGAGAACCCTGATTTCTCGAGCTTTAAGTGCACCAACTTTCGTGTCCATGGTCGCACGCCATTCATTGTTGTAGGGGCCGGTAAGTGCCGGACGCGGGTTTTTAGGTTCAACCACCTTCGGCGGGTGAGAGACAGCGGTGTGAAGTCCGAGGATGTGCAGGCCTGATAGGTCGGGGCTGTGCTGCTGCCCGCTGGTGTCTTCCACCATATCGTCATCGGACTAATGTCCGTTGGATGGGGCTAGGCTAAGAAGGGAGTTGCGTGAGGAATCAAGCGGAGCGCTGTCCTCGTCTTCATCTTTGTCGCTCCATGGAGGAGGGCCGAGATGAGGATCCGGGGGGTCCTGGTCTGCGAGCGCCACTTCTGCTTCATCGGCGGGAGTTGCGAAGCTGCGGGGTGGGCGATCATAGTTCGCGATGTTGGTTTGTCCTCTTGTGCAGTCAGCGTGGCAGTCACACTGAAACTTGCGGATGGTGAGGTCTTCCAAGAAAATGACAACGCGCGCCGGGACCATCCGGAAGGTATCATGGTCGAGGATGTTCCAGGCGTGATGCTCGAAGCTGATGCCGAGATGTACTTCCCAACGTGCACGACGCTCGAACTTCCCAGCGTTTGCTGTTGCGGGCCGATATTACACTATACATCCCTGGACACGGAGCATGGAGATGTCCCCCTTGTCGCCGGTAAATTTGACGTGAAGTGACAGGTTTCCGGTGCTGGTGGTGGTGTTGAGCATATTGTGAAGACGTACAGCGCGATGCATGGCGTAGGGCCAATACTTTGTGTCAACGTTGCTCTGCTGCAAGGGGGTGCGAATCAAGGTCATTAGGGTGCAGTTGGTACGTTCAGTGATGCCTTGTTGTGGGTGCGCGTATGGGAGAGAGAGCTTGTGAATAATCCCTTTCCCCTGAATGTATGCCGCAAGCTTGTCACTCGTGAATTCGGCTGCGCAATCAATTTGCCAAAGCTTGAGTTTGCGGTACATTGGGTCTCGGCGTTGCCATGCCAGACTTTGAAGATGTCATACGCCTTGCGGGAGACATTGGCCACCCAGACAAAGTGAGAGTAAGCGCCAATGAAGGTAAGGGTGCATTCTTCGCCGTTGATGCCCATCTGTGTGAGAACAAGAAAGTCACAGTATACTTTTTGGAGCTTGGCGTAACGGTTCGTGCTTGGATCGAGAATCTTGAAGGCCTTGTCGTTCAGCACGGCTTCAGGACAGACTGTGTAGTCGGTGTGGCGGTGGTTGTCAATGGTGACAGGGGAACCATCTGGGCGGAGCAGTGTGCCAAGGAGGAAGACTTTGGCGCGGATGCCGTTGTTGAGGACTTCCTGAGAGGGGTGACCAAGGCACTTGTGCCAGAGGTTAGGCCGTGCGCAAAATGTGGGTGAGCGTGCAAAGAAGGCGAGTAGTTCGGCGGTGTTGGTTGGTGCGGGCTGTGGGAGTGGATGTGGGGAAATGGAGAGGCCGAGGGCAAGAATTAGTTCTCGAGTAGTGGGTTGTGGTGCTGGGGTGATGGTGGTGACAACTAAAAGTGGAGTTGTCGTCTGTGTCTGCTGTTTCTTCAGTGAGAATTTGACGAGAGACGTGATGAGGAGGAGGGTCATGTATGGTGGAGGGACCAGCAATGTTTGGGTCATGTGGGCTGATGGGGGTGGATTCAGAGGGCAGTGGGCTGTGAGGGTAGCGACTGTATGGAAGAATGGTATCTCTATCAATGTGAGGGGTGGAGTTGCCTGAGGAATTGCTGGAGGAGGAGGGTCCTGGAGGGGGGAGGATGCTGATGGACTGTGGTGGACCGTATGGGCCAGCTACTTCCTTCTCTTTGCAAGCGATGTAGTCTCAATTGGTTCTTCCTCCTCTGCTTGAGTGGTCCCCCATGGTCCTGCCGCTGTGCTGTTTCCTGCTCCCCTGCTGGTGTTGGTAGTAGCTGATGCAGTCTTTCCCCATGCCACTGCTCCAGGTCATGTGCCCCAACCAAGGGTGGCGGTGGCTGCTGTTGCTGCTTCTGCGTCTGCGCGGCGGCGGTTCTCTTCTTCTTCCGGCCATTGAAGTTCTTCAGAGGTCATGTTGCGGCGAAACCAGGGGCGGGTAGCATGATATGTTTCCCAGGCCAAGGGTAAAGGATTGTTGTTTGAGTCAAAGGCACCAGGCCACGTGTAGCGTGTGAGGAGGTGAAAGCGATCATGTACAGTGGGGTCATTCTGAGTCTTTCATTGTTGGAAAATGGTGAGAGCAGCAAAAAATTCAGCATCTCTCATGCCTGTGGGGTGGGGGGTCTGCCATTCTGCTTCTTCAACGTTTTCTAGAGGAACAGGTGATTCTTCCTCGGTTGCCGCTGCTTCCTCATCAACTTTCGCCTTTCCCTTCTCTTCATCCATTGCTCTCCGCTTCTCCCCTTCAGCTTGTGCCTTGCCCTTCTCGTCTGCCAGCGCTTTCCCCTGGGATGTCGAAATCCAAGACGTAGACGCCGTTGCCTGGGCGCGCCTTGTCGATATAGCACGGTTCGTGGCCAGGGTGGCTATAGTCTTTCCAGTGCATCTGGATGCACCGGCTTTCTGGAACTGTGGCCATAAGGACGCTGCTGTTGACGAGCTGCTCGTAGGAGAGCAGGTTGTACTTAAGATCCTGCATGATGAGAACTTGTTGAGTGTGATGTGAATGTTGCTGTCGTGTGCTTTGAGGGCGACAATGCCACACGATCGGGCTTCGGGCCACTGTAATGACGGCGGGTTGCAGTATGTTTCGCGCGTTTGAGATGAAGCGTTTGGACCCCACCGTGTGTTGTCCGCAGCAGCTATCGTGATACAATGTGTTGTAAGTGTCGGGTCTGTTTTGCGCCGAAAGTGCAAGGTTCGGGGTGTTTCGAAAAAGGATGCGTTTCTCACCAGTGAACTGGTAGTTGTCGACAGGCCGAGTGTCGATGTAATTTCCAAAATAGCAGTTGGTGATAGACGGCAAATTGATGAAATCTTCGTCGTGCAGTGGCTACTGGAGCAGAGGTATCGGCAGGTCCCAGTCTTGTTCGTGTTCGTCGGAGACGAATTCCCCATCTTGCGTTAAGGGAATATCGTAGCTGGTAAACTCAACGTCTTGTCCAGGGGGGGGAGGAGATACGTAGCGGAGATGTCTTCAATTGGTGCACCGAGTGTGGCGGTGAACACGCATCACCATGTTGCCGATGACGTGACGAACCTTGTTGTTGTTGCTGTTGTTGTTGTACAGCGGCCTTTGTGAGTCGGATTGAGATGGTTGGCGCCGAGCATGCCGATGGTCCAAAGACGGTCGGTTTGTCTGGCGCGGCTGGTTGGGGCCATAGCTTATGTTGTTGCAAGGCTCGAGGTCATATCGTAGTCCTGAGCGGCAGCGTTCCGTAGAATGTCCAAAGGTCTTGCAGTTTTTGCAGTAATATTGACGTGGGCGCGAGTCGCGGGGCCGTCGCTGGTCGCGGTGGGAGTAGAAGGCGATTTGCTCGCGGCATGCGCCCTTTTCCTGGTTGAAGTCAATGTCTTGCTGCTCGTGCAGCAAGGTGGCGCAGGGATGCGCTTCTGAGATTATGCCTTGTTGGCGGAGCAAGGCTTTGCAGGGGGTCCATTGAGGTCCCAGGCCCCGAAGCACGATTGTGATAAACATATCTTCGGGGATGGAGTTTCCGAGCTTCAGGTTCTGGTTGTGGACGCTGCGGTAGCGGATGATGTAGGCATTTGCCTTTTCGTCGGGCACCTTTTAACTTCCATGAGTTGCTGGAGGAGGCGACTTGACGATACGGAGTCTTTGAGCTGGTAAGTCTTAGTGAGGTAGCTCCAGGCTGCCATGGCGGGGGCTGGATGAGTTTTGAAGTGATGAATGTCAAGTTGTTCGGCTGGCGCCATGTTGCGAAGTAAAATGTTGTACGCCATGAGTGACTTGTTGTAGTATTGAGCTTTTGCTTCGTCAGTCTCGCTATCGGGACCGGCGTAGCTTCCGTCGAAGTAGCAGTAAACTTGTTCACTCTGAAGGAGTAATTCGAACTCGAAGCTCCACGTGTAAAATTCTCTCCCGTTGAAGACGGTGCTTGTGCGAATCTTGGCCAGAAAATTGTTCTGGGCTGTGAGCATGGCTTCAGCAGTCGGAGCCGCCTGCCCACCAAATCTTCCAGCCGTTTTTTGGCGGGAGCGCATACCGGACGCCACCTTGGATTCGAATTTGAATCAGAGGTGGCGAAGAATCATGACGTGCTCTCATGCCATGTTACAATCTGAAATGACTATCGGATGGTCTCAGGTTGATCGCACGTAGTGTAGCAGCGGAAGGTTTACTGGTAATCAGGGCCTCAGATTCATTTTGGCCTAGGCTGAATCGTTAGCCTTAGGAGTGAGCTGAAGGCTGATCAATCGGGGTAGCCTTGAAAAAAAGGCTAAAATTTCAGTGATTAGTTTAGAAAAATGGCTGATCATTCAACCTTGCTTAAAAAGAGGGGTTGGACAAAACTTCAAGCTTTCCTATTACGCAACACCGCCATTCAAAGTGTGGCATAGATAAAAGGGCACGCGACGTGCTACCAACAGTGCACACGGCGTGCCTACACAGCTTCACAAACGAAGATACAGTACATTCTGTCGGCGACAACAGTGTGCGCGACATGGTGAATCCGAGCGAATTTCCTTCGATGGGGCGAATTTCTAGTTGAACATGCTGTGTCAGAGCGAATTTCTTCTGATTGGACGAAATTTTTGTGCTCTGACGGGGCAAATATCTGCTCTGTTGGGGCAATTTTGTTATCTCAAAGGCGAATTTGCTGAGTCAGGGCAAATCTGTCAAAGTATAAATATGCTATATGTTTGTAGGCTGTAGTGGAGTAGCCAATATGGGGTACAACCCCAACTAGGGTTTCCTATTTGTACCCTTGCTTCTTTCAATCCAATCATTCTTGCCTCATAGTTTTCACATGGTTTCAGAGCAGTAGGTCAATTAGGACCGATTTTTTTCCTGGGCCCACCGAACGTCTGCCTGACTGCGGTTACCGCGCTTCCCCACATGCGCCCTGCCTAACCTGCCCGTCGCACTGCCCCTAATCCCGCGCCCGGCCCCTTCCCTGCCCGTCGCGCTGCCCCTAAGCCCGCGCCCGGCCCCTGCCTGCCCGTAGCGCTGCCCCTACGCCCGCGCCCGGCCCCCTGCCTACCGTCGCGCTGCCCCTAAGCCCGCGCCCGGCCCCTGCCTGCCCGCCGCGCTGCCCCTACGCCTGCGCCCGGCCCCCTGCCTACTGTCGCACTGCCCCTAAGCCCGCGCCCGGCCCCCTGCCTACCGTCGCGCTGCCCCTAAGCCCGCGCCCGGCCCCTGCCTGCCCGTCGCGCTGCCCCCACGCCCGCGCCCGGCCCCCTGCCTACCGTCACGCTGCCCCTAAGCCCGCGCCCGGCCCCTGCCTGCCCGTCGCATTGCCCCTACGCCTGCGCCCGGCCCCCTGCCTACCGTCGCGCTGCCCCTAAGCCCGCGCCCGGCCCCTGCCTGCCCGTCGCGTTGCCCCTACGCCCGCGCCCGGCCCCCTGCCTACCGTCGCGCTGCCCCTAAGCCCGCGCCCGGCCCCTGCCTGCCCGTCGCGCTGCCCCTAAGCCTGCGCCCGGCCCCCTGCCTGCCCCTGCATCCTGCTTTACCCCTGCCTGCCTTGCGCTGCTGCCATGGCGACCATGAATGTGCTAGCTTTCGAACCTGACGGTCGCCCGATCGCATTTCCCACTTGGCTTGACGATCTACAGCTTTTCCTTCTGACTGATGCCAAAGACGGTGTCTCGCTTTTCGACTACGTTACTGGCACTACCGCTGCTCCTGCTAACAGTGCTCCTGCTGTAGACCGCTCACAGTGGCTGACTCGCGATGCTGCTGCGCGTCTTGCTATCCGCAACCATCTGCCGATCGCTGAGCGCGCGCATTTCAGTCAGCACAAAACTGCCAAGGCACTTTATGACGCGGTAGTTGCACGCTACTCCTCCCCAGCCACTGCCGCTGTAGGAGGCCTCATCCTGCCCTACCTGTTCCCTGACCTGTCCTCCTTCCCCACTGCTGCGGACTTGATTACTCACCTTCGCGATAGTGAGGCCCGCTTTAACGCCGCTCTTACTGACGAGTTCCGTGCCAAGAACCCCCCTCCGCTCTACTTTACCCTCTACCTCCTCGTCACCCGCCTCCCTGACACCCTTAGCACAGTCAGGGACCATTTCCTCGCCATGGACGCCCCCGAGATCACCCTAGACGACTTCGAGCGGCAGCTTCTCGCAGCAGAGAAGAATCTCTTAGCTGTCGGTGCCGCTCAAGGCTCTCCCCGCACTCCCCTCTTTGCGGGGTGCTCCCCCTCCCCCCTCACCCCCTCGTTCGCCTCAGTTGCTACTCCCGCTGACCTTCCTGGTGCTGAGAAGGTCGCAGCTGCTTCCGCTCCTAGTGGGAAGCGCGGCGGGGGCCGGGGCGGCAAGGGGGGCAGAGGTGGCGGGGGTGGGGGTGGAGGGAGCGGTGGTGGGGGCGGTGGGGGTGGTGGGGGGGTTGGAGGTGGTGGTGGGGGTGGTGGAGGTGGCAGTGGCGGCAAGGGAGGAGGAGGCGGTGGTGGTGGGGGTGGTGGTGGAGGCGGGAGTGGGACCGGCCAGCAGCAGCAGCAGCGCCAGACCCCCTCTTCTCAGCAGCTTCATGACTGGTATGCTGGGCGTGGGGCGTCTGGGGGTTCTGGTCGCTGCCCCTATGTCATTCTCACTGGCCCTCGCAAGGGCCGCACGTGCAACGACTTTCACCCTGAGTCCCGTTGCTTTGCGCGCCTCAGCGACGCCTGGCGCGCCAAGTTCCCTGATGCCACTGAGTTCCCCAACTGGGCTGATCTGCTTAGGCGTGATGTCAATGTCTATGATCTTGACTATGATGCAATCCTTGCTGCCATGTATGCATTGACTGTTAGTGCTGAGGGTGACTGCTACTTGTGCGTTCCGCCTGACCCAGGTATAGAGACTGCAGCCCTAGGTGCTCGTGCGTCTGACCCCTCTGGTACTGCGTCCGCACAGGCTTTGCACACGTTTACACTTGACTCTGGTGCTTCTCGCTGTTTCTTTCGCGACAGCACCGCAGTCACCCCCCTCCCTGCACCTGTTCCTGTCTCGCTGGCTGACCCCTCTGGGGGCCCAGTGCTTGCACGTGCCACGACTGTGCTTCCGTGCCCGGCGGTCCCGTCTGGTGAGCTGTCAGGTCTCCATGTTCCCTCGTTCTCTACGAACTTGGTGAGCAACACCGTCCTTTAGGATCACTGGGTTGACACCTGGACTCCTGGAGGACAGCGTGTGGCGATCTGTACCTGCTCCAAGACTGGCCGCCACCTGGCCACGTTCACCCGTGAGCCGGGGTCCAGTCTTTACACTCTCACCACTGTTTCACGCTACACTCCTTTGTCTCCACAGCTGTACGCGTCTGCTCAGGTAGCCACCCAGTGTGAGTGCCGCCGCCTGTCCCACGACACTCTCCTGTGGCACCACCGCCTTGGTCACCCCTCCCTGCCTTGCCTTCGTGGCATGCACTCTCGCTCTCTGGTTTCTGGTCTTCCTAGGTCCCTGCCTGCACTCCCTCCCTCGCCTGCGCCGCCCTGCATTCCTTGCGTCGAGGGGCGGCAGCGCGCCGCTCCTCACTCCTCCTCGTTCCCTCCCACAGAGGCTCCGCTGCAGACGCTCCACCTGGACGTGTGGGGCCCAGCCCGCGTCCAGGGTCAGGGCCGCGAGCGCTACTTCCTGCTGGTCGTCGACGACTACTCGCGCTACACCACGGTCTTCCCCTTGCGCAACAAGGGGCAGGTCCCTGAGGTTTTGATCCCCTGGATCCGCGCTGCTCGTCTCCAGCTTCGCGAGCGGTTTTAGACGGACTTTCCTGTCCTGCGTCTGCACTCTGACAGAGGTGGTGAGTTCTCCTCTGACCTCTTGCGAGCCTTCTGTGCGGAGCACGGCATCCGCCAGACGTTCACGCTTCCGGCCTCTCCGCAGCAGAATGGGGTTGCTGAGCGCCGCATTGGCTTAGTCATGGAGGTCGCTCGTACCTCCATGATCCATGCGGCTGCCCCCCATTTTCTGTGGCCATTTGCGGTCCGCTACGCCGCGCATCAGCTCAACCTCTGGCCCCGTGTCTCCTTGCCGGAGACCTCGCCCACACTGTTGTGGACGGGGGAGGTTGGCGATGCGTCGCGCTTTCGGGTCTGGGGTGCTCGTGCCTTTGTCCGCGATACCACCGCGGACAAGCTCTCCCTCCCCGTGTTTTCCTTGGTTTTCCTCCTGACGCGCCTGGCTGGCAGTTCTACGACCCCACCTCGCGCCATGCCTTTGCGTCTTAGGACGTCACCTTTGACGAGTCATTCTGTCAAACATTATATGTGTTGGTTGTTGTTAGGCTACAGTGGGTTAGACCATATGGGGTACAGATCTCTAGGGTTTACTATTTGTATTGCCTTCCTTGTTAGTTCAGTCATTCCTGTCTGTTAACTCCGACATGGTTTCAGAGCAGGTCCTTCGCTAGGACCGTCCTAAGGGCCCACCTACCTACCTACCTACCTACCTACTACCGGAGTGCCTTCTTAGCGCCTCCCACGTAGCGCCCTCGAGCGCTTTATTATTAATCTTTTTTTTTTTTCGGCCCCGCTGGCCCCGTCGATCGAGCCCCGCCTAGAGGCCCCGCGGCCCCGTCGTTTTTTGCCCTAGAGGCCCCTCGCGGCCCCGTCGCGCCGGCCCTTAGCCGCTCGAGTGCGGTCGCATTCCCTCGCGCACGCCCGCAGCCGCCCGTCGCCCGCTAGCGCACGCCCCGCAGGCCCGCAGCCCGCCGTCGCAGTAGCCGCTCGCTCGCAGCCGCCCGTCGCCCGCTAGCGCACGCTTCGCAGCCGCCGGTCGCCTGCTCGCGCACGCCCCGCAGCTGCTCGTCGCCCGCTCGCGCACGCCCCGCAGCCGCCCGTCGCCTGCTAGCGCACGCCCCGCAGCCGCTCGTCGCCTGCTCGCGCACGCCCCGCAGCCGCCCGTCGCCTGCTCGCGCACGCCCCGCAGCCGCCCGTCGCCTGCTCGCGCACGCCCCGCAGCCGCCCGTCGCCTGCTCGCGCGCGCCCCGCAGCCGCCCGTCGCCTGCTCGCACACGCCCCGCAGCCGCCCGTAGCCCGCCGTCTCAGTGGCCGCCCGCCCGCAGCCGCCGTCGCCCACTCGCGCACGCCCTGCTGCCCGCAGCCGCTTGTACGCCGCTTCTTCCGCTGCTGCTTGCGCACCGCTCCCTCCCGAGCGCCGTTGCTGCCCCTACGCTGCTGCTGCCCGTGCGCCACCGCTACTCGTGCACCGCCGCTGCCACTCGTGCGCTTCTGCAGCCGCCGCCCGCGAGGCCCACGCTCTCACTGCTATTATTTTCTACCTACCGTGCACACTGCTGCCACTGCAACAGCCACCAGTGCACCGTTGCAGCTCCTGCTGCCCAGCTACCTACTACTGCCGCTAGTGTGCCACTACGGACAGTCGACCCCGCCCGCGCCTTACCTAGTGGCCCAGCCGGCCCCGTTGACTCTCCGCACACTGTTCCAGCGGCCTGATTCCTACTGCTACTGTCGCTATGGCTAGCCCTCCCGTTCTAGCTTTCGATGCCGAGGGCCGTCCGGTGAAGTTCGAAACCTGGCTAGATGACCTGCACCTGTTCTTACAGCTCACTGCCAAGGAAGATATCTCACTGTACGACCACGCCCTAGGCCATGCCACTGCCCCTGACTCGTCTGCTGACAGCACTCTGCGTTCCCAGTGGCAGACCCGTGATGCGCACGCTCGCTTTGCTATTCGCAACTCCCTGCCGCTAGACGAGCGCGAGCACTTCGGCCAGTGCAAGACTGCTAAGGACCTCTACACAGCTGTAGTTGCCCGCTACTCCTCACCTGCTTCTGCCACGCTAGGCCGCCTCACTCTCCCCTACCTGTTCCCCGACCTAGCCTCCTTTCACACTGTCGCAGACCTCATCACCCACCTTAAGACTAGTGAGGCCCGCTTTCGCGCTGCTATGCCTGCCGAGTTTCTCACTAGCAACCCCCCCCCCGCTCTGGATCACTCTCTACCACATCGTCACCCGCCTCCCTGACTCTCTGCGCGCAGTCAGGGACCACTTCCTCTCTCGCTCCCCCACTGAGCTCACTGTTGCCCTCCTCGAGAAGGAACTGCTTGCAGCTGAGGCGAGCATCGTCGCTGTAGGCACCTCTCGTGGCGACCCCCGCACCCCGTTCTTTGAGGGGTGTTCCCCTTCCCCCCTCCTCCCCTCTGTCGCCTCTGCTGCTGCTGTCGACCTTCTTGGTGCTGAGAAGGTCGGGACCGCGTCTGCTTCGAGCGGGCGCCGCAGGAACAAGGGGGGCAGGGGTGGGGGTGGCGGCGGAGGAGGTGGGGGTGGAGGCGGTGGGAGTGGAGGCGCGGCTGGGGAGACTAGTGGCGGCAGTGGGGGAGGAGACAGCAGCGGTGGGAGTGGTGGTGGAGGCGGCAGCGGAGGCGGAGGTGGTCGTGGCGGCGGCAGGGGTGGAGGTGGCCGGGGCGGCGGCGGTGGGGGTGGTGGTCGTGGAGGCACTGGCGGAGGGCAGAGTCAGCAGCCCGCCCCGACGCTTCAGGCCGCCCGTGAGTGGTATGCGCAGCGTAGCGTTACCTGCACGTACGTCATTCGCACAGGTGACCGCAGCGGCCAGCAGTGTGGGAGGCCGCACCCCACGCAGCGCTGCTTCGCGCGCCTTACCGACGCGTGGCGCACTCAGTTTCCTGCTGCCACTGAGCTGCCGCGCTGGGCTGATCTGGAAAAGAGGGGTGTTGATATTTGGGCTTTAGACTTTGATGCTATTCTCACTGCCATGTATGCGATGTCTATTAGTGGAGAAGGTGCTCAGTACTTGCGTGTTCCGCCCGACCCGGGCATTCAGGCCAGTCCGGCTGCCGCTCTAGGTGCTAGTGCGTCTGCTCCCACAGGTCCTGGTGAGGCTGCAGCCCCAGGTGCTCGTGCGTCCGTGCCCCCTGGTACTGAGTCGACTGCAGCACTGCACACCTTCACACTGGACTCAGGTGCTTCTCGCTCCTTCTTTCGTGACCGCACTGTCCTTGAGCCACTCGCTCGGCCAGTTGCTGTCTCCCTTGCTGACCCCTCTAGGGGTCCGGTCATTGCGACCTCCTCCACTGTCCTTCCTTGTCCGGCGGTCCCGTCCGGCACGCTGTCAGGTCTCTACCTCCCCTCGTTCTCTACGAACTTGGTGGCAGGTAGTGCGCTCCAGGACGGGGGTGTTCACCAGTTCACCCCTGCCTACGAGCGCGTGACACACTGCACGTGTGCTCGGACGGGTCGCCACCTGGCTACCTTCACTCGGGAGCCGGGGTCGGACCTGTACACACTGACCACTGAGTCCCCTCAGGTAGCTGCGTCCGCGTCTGCGTCTGCGTCAGGTCAGCTGTCCGCCCCCTGCTCGTGTCGCTCTCTGGCGCATGAGACTGTCCTTTGGCACCACCGCCTTGGTCACCCGTCTGTGCAGCGCCTTCGGGCCATGCACAAACGGGACCTTGTTGCTGGTCTTCCCAGGGTGCTCCCTCCCCTTCCCGACTCGCCTGCTCCTCCCTGTATTCCCTGTGTCGAGGGACGGCAGCGCGCCGCTCCTCACTCCTCCTCCTTTCCCCCGACGACTGCTCCCTTGCAGACGCTCCACATGGACGTGTGGGGCCCAGCCCGCGTCCGTGGTCAGGGCCAGGAGAGGTACTTCCTGATTGTTGTTGACGACTTCTCGCGCTACACCACGGTCTTCCCCTTGCGCGCCAAGGGTGACGTCCCTGATGTCTTGATCCCTTGGATCCGCAGATCTCGTCTCCAGCTCCGTGAGCGTTTCCGCTCCGACTTCCCTGTCTTGCGTCTGCACTCTGACAGAGGTGGGGAGTTTTCCTCTGGCCTATTGGAGGCCTTCTGTCAGCAGGAGGGCATTGAGCAGTCGTACACGCTTCCGGCCTCTCCACAGCAGAATGGGGTTGCTGAGCGCCGCATTGGTCTGGTCATGGAGGTCGCTCGTACCTCCTTGAGCCATGCGGCTGCCCCCCATTTTCTGTGGCCGTTTGCAGTCCGATACGCTGCACATCAGCTCAACCTCTGGCCCCGTGTCTCCTTGCCCGAGACTTCTCCGACACTGCGTTGGACGGGAGAGGCTGGCGATGCGTCGCGTTTTCGGGTCTGGGGATCCCGAGCTTTTGTCCGCGACACGTCCGCGGACAAGCTCTCCCGTCGCGCTGTCCCCTGCGTCTTCCTTGGCTTTGTCCCGGACGCCCCTGGCTGGCAGTTCTACCACCCCACCTCGCGTCGTGTCCTGGCCTCTCAGGACGTCACTTTTGACGAGTCCGTCCCCTACTACCGCCTCTTCCCCTACCGCACTGCCCCGCTCCCCCCCCCGCCTCTCTTCCTCGCTCCAGGTGCTGAGGTACCAGACCCCCTCCCCCCTCAGGGTGCCGCTCCCTCAGGTGTGTCCCAGGTAGACCCGGGTGAGCCTGTCGAGGTAGCTGTTGACTCTCGTCCTGCTGGGGGTGCTGAGCCTGGGGGTGCTGCGTCTGGGGGTGCTGAGCCTGGGAGTGCTGAGTCTGGGGGTGCGGAGCCTGGGGGTGCTGAGCCAGGAGGTGCGGAGCCTGGAGGTGCGGAGCCTGGGGGTGCTGAGCCTGGGGGTACTGAGTCTGGGGGTGCTGCGTCTGGGGGTGCTGAGCCTGAGCGTGCTACACCTGGAGGAGCCCTCTCCTCCCAGCAGCTGCAGGAGAGGTACCTCGAGTACTGCCGCCTCCGGAGAGGTGCTGCTGGAGCTCGTCCCGGTGCTTCCCCTCCTACCCAGGAGCTCCCCCCCATTCAGCAGATCCGCGAGTGGTACACACGGCGCTGCAGTCTTCGGAGTGGTGCTCCTGGTGCTGCGGACCCTGGGGGTGGCGCTGCTGCTGGTGCTGAGGACCCGGACGTGGGAGCTGCTGCTGGTGCTGCGGACCCGCCTGGTGGAGCTACTGCTGGTGCTGAGGACTCGGACGTTGGAGCTGCTGCTGGAGCGAAGGACCCGGGCGGTGGCGCTGCTGCTGGTGCTGAGGACCTGGACGGTGGAGCTGCTGCTGGTGCTGAGGACTCGGACGGTGGAGCTGCTGCTGGAGCTGAGGACCCGAGCGGTTGCACTACTGCTGCTGCTGAGGACCCGGCCGGTGGAGCTGCTGCTGGTGCTGTGGACCCGGACGCTGGAGCTCCTACTGGTACTGAGGACCCGGCCACTGGAGTCTCCTCTGCTTCCGGCGACGCTGCGCGGCCGCGACCGTACTTCGTACCGCTCCTTCAGCAGGTTCTTGGGCAGGCTCCTCCTCCTTGTCCTCCTCCCTCCATAGAGTGTCCTCCGCCTGTCCAGCCGCAGTCGCAGTTACCGCCTACCTCGCCTCTCCCTGCTCCCTCTCCTTACACTGGTCCCACAGGAGGTCTTACAGAGCGTCGTGAGCCTGAGTCTCGTCCTGCGTCGCCTGTTCGTCCTGCTCGCACTGGTAGTCGTGTCCGTCGTGAGCGTCCTCCTCCTGTCCCAGGCACTCACTACATGACTCTGCGTCCCTCTACTGCTCCTCAGCGTGTCCCTCTACCGTCTCCTCCTGCGTCCTCTTTGCCTGACGTTCCGGACCCTGCGTCTGACCGGTATCGTGCTGAGCACCCTACTGTCACGCGTCTCCTTGCTACTGTTGTCACTGACCCTACCTTTGAGTCCTCGGCTGCGTCTGCTCTTGTCGCTGAGTTGGTTGACTTTGCTGCTGCCTGTCGTCTAGACTACGCTGCTAGCCTTGTTGCTGAGTCTGAGTCTGAGTCTGTCTGTCCTCCGTCCGTCGGGGGTGAGTGTGCTCTTGGCACGGACATCCTTGAGGACAGACAGGAGGAGTTCCAGTGTCTTGCTGCTGCTTTGCCCCGTCTCGTGTCCTTGCTAGTTGCCCCTGAGGGAGACCCGGATGCACCAGACATCCCGACCCCGCGCACTTACGCTGAGGCGATGGCGGGTCCCTACTCCTCTCAGTGGCAGACAGCCATGGACGCCGAGATGGCTTCCTGGAAGTCCACACGCACCTACGTCGACGAGGTTCCCCCTCCTGGGTCGAACATCGTCAGTGGCATGTGGATTTTCAGGGTGAAGCGGCCGCCGGGTTCTCCGCCTGTCTTCAAGGCGCGTTACGTGGCTCGAGGCTTCAGTCAGCGAGAGGGAGTTGACTTCTTCCAGACCTTCTCCCCCACCCCGAAGATGACTACTCTTCGGGTGCTGCTGCACATAGCCGCTCACCGCGACTACGAGCTTCACTCACTTGACTTCAGCACTGCTTTCTTGCAGGGCAGCCTGCACGAGGAGATCTGGCTGCGCCGCCCACCTGGCTTCACTGGGTCGTTTCCTCCTGGTACCCAGTGGAGGCTTCAGCGGCCGGTCTACGGTCTCCGCCAGGCTCCGCGTGAGTGGCACGACACACTGAGGACTACACTTGCGGCTCTTGGGTTCGCGCCTTCTACAGCTGACCCGTCGCTGTTCCTACGCACCGACACTTCGCTGCCGCCGTTCTACATCCTCGTGTACGTCGACGACTTGGTCTTTGCCACTGCTGACACTGCAGGACTCGCCTACGTGAAGTCGGAGCTGCAGAGGAGACACACGTGCACAGACCTGGGTGAGCTGACAAGCTATCTTGGCTTGCGGATCACCCGGGACAGAGCACGGCGCACCATCACCCTGACTCAGTCACACATGGTGCAGCAGGTTCTCCAGCGCTTCCGCTTCACGTACTCCTCGCCTCAGTCCACTCCTCTGCCTACCGGTCACTCGCTCTCAGCTCTGCCTTCGGATGAGTTCGTAGAGCCGAGTGGCCCGTATCCAGAGCTTGTGGGCTGCCTCATGTACCTGATGACCTGCACTCGACCTGACCTTGCATACCCTCTTAGCATCCTTGCACGCTATGTCGCTCCTGGCCGTCACAAGAAGGAGCACATGGATGCTGCTAAGAGGGTGTTGCGCTACTTGTGCAGTACGTCGGGCATGGGGCTTGTGCTTGGAGGGCGAGACCGAGTTGTTCTCACAGGGCACTCAGACGCTTCTTGGGCAGACGACCAGGCCACTCAGCGGTCGTCTCAGGGTTACACCTTCAGCCTTGGCTCTGGCTCAGTTTCTTGGCGCTCTACGCGCTCTTCTTCTGTTCTCGGCTCCAGTTGTGAGGCTGAGATCTACGCCACTGCCATGGCTGCCCAGGAGCTACGCTGGCTGACCTATCTGCTGACCGACCTCGGAGAGCGGCCTCGTTCTCCTCCAGTGCTGTACGTCGACAACAAGGCTGCCATTGCCTTGTGCGAGGAGCACAGACTGGAGCACAGAACGAAGCACATCGCTCTGCGGTACTTCCTTGCTCGAGAGCTGCAGCAGCGCGGTCAGCTTTGTATTCGCTACGTGGCCACTGAGGCCAACACTGCTGATGTGTTCACCAAGGCGCTTCAGCCTCGTGACCATCAGCGCTTCTGCACTCTACTAGGCCTTGTGCCTACTGGACCTCACTTGCTTACCTCTTGACTTTGCTTGTACTGTGATTGCTATATATATATACCTGCATGTTTACTCTTGCTAGGTTGTGATCACTGTATCTCTTGCTCTGTTATAAACCTGCATGTGAACTGGTCTTGTGACCACTAGCTTGTGCTCGGAATTTGTGTGGAATCCTTGAGATCCACCCTGAGCTTGTTGTTGCCTTGCTTTGCCTTGACTGGTCTTGTGACCCCTAGGTCTCCCCACTTTGCCTATGGGGGTGTGTCAAACATTATATGTGTTGGTTGTTGTTAGGCTACAGTGGGTTAGACCATATGGGGTACAGATCTCTAGGGTTTACTATTTGTATTGCCTTCCTTGTTAGTTCAGTCATTCCTGTCTGTTAACTTCGACACCTTCTACCGTCTCTTTCCCTACCGTACCTCCCCTCGCGCCCCCCCGCCGCTCTTCCTCACCCCAGGTCCTCCCCAGGTATATCCCCTTCCCGCGCCAGGTCCTGCCCCTTCAGGTGTTTCTCAGGTAGACCCTCCCGTACCTGCGCCTGTTGAGGTCACTGGTGACTCTGGTCCTGCTGGAGGTGTCGTTGGCTCTGGGGGTGCTGGTCCTCGGGGTGCGGAGCCTAGGGGTGCGGAGCCTGGGGGTGCGGAGCCTGGAGGTGCTGAGCCTGGGGGTGCGGAGCGTGAGCGTGAGGTGCCTGGAGGTGCTGAGCCTGGGGGTGCGGAGCGTGAGCATGGGGTGCCTGGAGGTGCTGAGCCTGTGAATCAGGAGCCTGGTGGTACTACGCCTGAGGGTGCTGTGTCTGGGGGTGACGTGCCTGTGTGTGTGGAGACTGGGGGCGCTGGGCCTGGAGGTGAGCCGACTGAGGGTACTGCGCCTGCTGGGACGCGGTCCCCGTGGAGCGACCGCCTTCGTCCGCGTGTACCTCTTACCTCGCAGCAGCTGCACGACTGGTTCGGGCGCCGTCAGGGTCGCGCTGCTGGAGCTCGAGGCTCTGCTTCTGGAGGTGTTGGAGTTACTTCCCCTGGTCCCGGAGGTGCTCGTACTGGAGGTACTGGAGCTGCCGGGGCTGGAGGAGCTTTGCGTGAGAGTTCTGCTGCAAGAGACCCTGGGACTGGGGGTGCCGGTTCTGGGGGTGCTACTACTAGTGGAGTTGGTCCTGGAGGTGCTGGAGCTGGTGGTTCTGGAGCTGCTGGGGGTCCTCGAGCTACTAGGGGTGCTGGTGTTGCTGTCAGTGGACCTGGTCCTTGTGGCGCTGTTGCTGAGGGGGCTGGAGCTGCTGGAGGTCCTGGTGCTACTGCTGCTGGTGACACGGCGCCGCGGCGTCTGTTCTTTGCTCCGCCGTCTCCGTCTTCTCAGCCACCGCCTGACTCGGTGCTTCGCCAGGTTCTTAGTCTCCCGTCGTCTACTGGTCTTCCCTTACAGCCTGGCTCACCACTGCCTGCTCCTTCTCCTTACCCTGAGCAGACAGGAGGTCTTACTGAGCGTCGTGAGCCTGCGTGACGTCCTGTCTCGCCTGTCCGTCATGGTCGTTCCGGTCGTCGTGTCTCTAGTCTGCGACAGCCGCCTGTTCGCAGCACGCCCCTGGTTGTCAGACGTCCTTCTCCCACTCAGCAGCGTGTTCCTCTGCCGTCTCCCCCTGCGTCCTCTCTGCCTGACGTTCCCGACCCTGAGTCTGACCGGTTTCGTGCTGAGCACCCTACTGTCACGCGTCTGTTAGCCACTATTGTCACTGACCCGTCGTTTGAGTCTGCTGCTACGTCTGCCTTGGTCGCTGAGCTGGTTGACTTTGCTGCTACCTGTCGTCTCGACTACACTGCCAGTCTTGTTGCTGAGTCTGAGTCTGTCTGTCCTCCGTCCGTCGGGGGTGAGTGTGCTCTTAGCACGGACGTCCTTGAGGACAGGCAGGAAGACTTTGACTGTCTTGCGGCTGCTGTACCTCATCTCACGGCCTGGCTGCTTGCCCCTGAGGGAGACCCGGATGCACTTGACATCCCTACCCCCCGCTCTTACACAGAGGTGGTCTCCGGTCCCTACTCCTCTCAGTGGCAGACAGCCATGGACGCAGAGATGGCATCCTGGAAGTCCACAGGCACCTACGTCGACGCAGTTCCCCCTCCTAGGGCGAACATCGTCGATGGCATGTGGATCTTCAGGGTGAAGCGGCCGCCGGGTTCTCCGCTTGTCTTCAAGGCTCGTTACGTTGCTCGAGGCTTCAGTCAGCGACAGGGAGTTGACTTCTTCCAGACCTTCTCCCCTACCCCGAAGATGACCACTCTTCGAGTGCTGCTGCACGTTGCCGCTCAGCGTGACTACGAGCTTCACTCTCTTGACTTCAGCACGGCTTTCTTGCAGGGCAGCCTGCACGAAGAGATCTGGCTGCGCCGTCCTCCTGGCTTCACTGGGTCTTTCCCTCCTGGTACCTAGGAGGAGCCTCCGACAGCCAGTTTACGGTCTCCGCCAGGCGCCACGTGAGTGGCACGACACACTGAGGAGGACACTTGCGGCTCTTGGGTTTGCTCCCTCCACTGCAGACCCTTCACTGTTCCTGCGCACAGACACGTCGCTGCCGTCGTTCTACATCCTCGTGTACGTCGACGACTTGGTCTTTGCTACTGCTGACACTAAGGCACTCGCTCGTGTGAAGTCGGAGCTGTAGAAGAGACACACGTGCACAGACCTGGGTGAGCCGCGCAGTTACCTTGGCTTGCAGATCACCCAGGACAGAGCACGCCGCACCATCACCCTGACTCAGTCACACATGGTGCAGCAGGTCCTTCAGCGCTTCGGCTTCCAGTTCTCCTCACCTCAGTCCACTCCTCTGTCTACCAGCCACTCGCTCTCAGCTCCACCTTCGGACGAGTCTGTAGAGCCGAGTGGCCCGTACCCAGAGCTTGTGGGCTGCCTCATGCACCTGATGACCTGCACTCGACCTGACCTTGCGTACCCCCTTAGCATCCTAGCTCGCTACGTCGCACCTGGGAGACACAGGCGAGAGCACTGGGAGGCTGCTAAGAGGGTACTGCGCTACTTGTGCAGTACATCGGGCATGGGGCTGGTGCTTGGAGGACAGGGCTCGGTTGTCCTCACTGGACACTCAGACGCCTCTTGGGTTGACGACCTGGCTACGCAGCGGTCGTCACAGGGTTACACTTTCAGCCTTGGCTCTGGTTCTGTCTCTTGGCGTTCCACTCGCTCTTCTTCTGTTCTCAGCTCCAGTTGTGAGGCTGATATCTACGCCACGGCCATGGCTGCACAGGAGCTACGCTGGCTCACCTACCTGCTGACTGACCTGGGTGAGCGGCCTCGTTCTCCTCCAGTTCTGTACGGTGACAACAAGGCAGCTCTTGCCTTGTGTCAGGAGCACAGACTGGAGCACAGACTGGAGCATAGAACGAAGCACATTGCTCTCCGTTACTTTCTGGCTCGAGAGCTGCAGCAGCGTGGCCAGCTTCGCCTTGCGTACGTGGACTCGAAGGCCAACACTGCTGATATATTCACCAAGGCGCTTCCGCCTAGTGATCATCAGCGGCACTGCACTGCGTTAGGCCTTGTGTCCACGTTCTCTCACTTGCTTACTTCTTGACTTTGTTTGTACTGTGATCTATATATATGTCCTTGCATGCTTGCACTTGCTAGGCTTTGATCACTGTACTACTTGTGTTCTTCTATATAAATCTGCATGTGAACTGGCCTTGTGGCCTTTGCTTGTGCTCAGAGAGTGTGGTGACATTGTGATCCACCCTGAGCTTGTTCTTTGCTTTGCTTGACTGGTCTTGTGACCCCTTGCTCTCCCCCACTTTGCCTATGGGGGTGTGTCAAAGTATAAATGTGCTATATGTTTGTAGGCTGTAGTGGGGTAGCCAATATGGGGTACAACCCCAACTAGGGTTTCCTATTTGTACCCTTGCTTCTTTCAATCCAATCATTCTTGCCTCATAGTTTTCACAAAATCCGCTGTGATGAGTCAAGCTGAAATACTTGCATCTAGAAACCAGAAACTAGATTGTACATTCGTGCCATTTGATTGGCCAGGCAAGTTTTGGTAAGATATATGATACGTCAGACAAGAAAAATGCATCAGTCATCCTGAAATGGTAGCAAGACCTTGGGCACGGCACTCTATTTGGCAAATTCAGTGTGATTGACTGTGTGACGGTGGAACGGGCGAACCTAGACATCCGAAACTCTCGCCACTACACGAATCTCCACTAGTGGGATTTCAGCCCACACCCCGTTACAGCGCTGATCAGTCAGTGTACACCTCTAAAAAAACTATGAAATATCAGCCCATACAATGAAAGTAATGCTGAAAAATCAGCCCTTCCAAAAAAAAAAAAAAAAAAAAAAAAAACCACGGACAAATCAGCCCCACTTTCTTCCCGACACTGAAAACTCAGCCTTTTTACCCCTGGTGAGCCTTTCTTCGCCAACTTATGAGGCCCTGCTGGTAATGTTGGGTACGGACCCTGTTAGAAGAAGGAAATTTGAATATCGACAGAAGTAATTAATACAATGCGGTATAATGGTTTATATAGGAATACAGTGGAATATGAAGAATCATAGCTAGCCATGTACTCTGAGGGGGTACATTCCCCTTAGGGATAATCAACGTGCGCTTTGGTAACGGTACGCGCTACGGAAACTGTTTGAATCATTTTCCCGCGCTTGCACTTCGAATTCTTCCTGCTTTCAACCGTCTTCGATAACTGTTTATTTCGCTCGGTCTTCGTCCTCGCTGCAGTCATCTTCGCGATAAGGGTTCTGTCAGAGGTCCACTGGAGATCCCCGATTGATCCTAGGGAAGGGTTATAGGCATGTCGCCCTAGGGGGTTATGGGAGCATTCACCCGCTACACAAAACAAGCCATTTTATCCCAGTGGTTAGTGGCTGGGATTCTGACATGTCTCAGAGCGAAGGTTTCGGGTTCGAATCCCGATGTGTGCACCTCGAGTATCCCAGAGTGGGGGGGTGTCAGAGGTCCACTGGAGATCCCCAATTGATCCTAGGGAAGGGTTACAGGCATGTCGGCCTGGGGGGTTATGGGCGCACTCACCCGCTACACAAACAAGCCCTTTTATCCCAGTGGTTAGTGGCTGGGATTCTGACAGGTTCGTTACTGTATGAATGTTATTTAACAATTCCTTATCGTAACAAGCGCATTGCTCAAGAAGTGCATGCGCTTTTAATAGGTCTGCGTTATATCCGGGGCCATACAGTACCGCTAAGCTGTTGGAAACAATTGATTTAAAGCGCTTCTGTCGTGGCGAAACACCAAGTCACAAGCGAAGCAAAGCATATCGAAGCACCAGCGAGTCAACCCTCGGAGGTTGAAGTAACTGCTGGAGGTTACGCGAAAGTCAAAGGTCAGCGACCTTGAACTTGACCAGTACAGTGCGACAGCAAGGACACACAACTGACTCGTTACAGAGCAGTTGCCCGAGTCGTCACTGTATCGAACCGCAACAGCAACAATAAAACAGTTACCGTCATTGCCCGGATATAAGACATATATGTCTTATCTCGTACACGGGCAAAAATGCTTGGGTTATCTTGTATTTGGGATGGTTTAGAGTGTCTTATAAGTCTTATAAATGGAAACTTTTTAAACTACTTAGAAATGTGTTCACACATCCTGAAAAGAGTTTCTCATAATGAGCATGGATGTTGCAACCACTTCGGCCACTTTGGCAACCACTGCCCGCGACACCACGTCATGGAGAAAACTTGCAGAGGCAATTTTGTTAGTGCCTGAGTCAGCACGTGGCAGAATTCGCGCTTCGCAAGGGTAAAAATGTACGCGGTATTTCAACTTTCGCTATAATATATTGAAGTTTCGATTATAAGACATATATGTCTTATCTCGTACACACAAATAGGTGTCTTATAATGAGGCTAGCCTGTTTATAAGAGACACCCGTATAGTAGACAACCCCTGTCTACTATTCAACACTGTCTTATATCCGGGCGATTACGGTATAGCTGTACCCTTTCATATTCCTTGTATTCCTATATCATCTTGTACCTCTTTGCTTTAATTAACTTACTTTGCCCTCACACACTAGCGCAAGGTGGTTCACAATCCTTCATTAAGCTTCCGCTATTACATTATTCCTGGGCTTTTCTCAGCCCAACATGGTATGAGAGCTAACAGGGGGAATTCAACTACTATCAAGTCATCTACAACATCAGAAGACATGGCAACCCAGAAAGAAAGGAGCTCTTCTAACGGCTCCCACGGAACTACCCCTACACCACCGCCTGCCTCTGGCCTGCAAACGGAGGAGAACCCGGCAACAAGACCAGCAGCGGGGTCTACCGAAACTCCCGCGAACCAAGCTTCAGGCTTCGACCCAAGTATGATGGAGAAATTCTTCTCCTTTATGTCCTTCTACGAGCAGCACCAGCAAGCGGGACCTGTAGAATCAAACAACAACAACGACGCCACACCAATGAGTCTCGATGGCTCGTCATACGCGCGCGGAAATCAACAGCAACAGCCCAACATAAGCAACTATGCACTATAGGTTCCGATTACCATACAAGATACGGAGGCGTTTTCCAAAGCAGTATTTATAAGACACATATATCTTCTATCCAGGCGATGACGGGTATCAATAAACCTCAATATATGTACAGTACGGGGGTAACTATTGTCACATACGGTATAGTAAAAGCTGACAAATGCATTTGTTTGCGATATTCCTTCCACTCTCACGCTTCAAGCAATATTACTCAACCTGGCACCTCGCTGGCGAGGGCCTCTGCCTCCCCTACCACACCCGGCAACCACACGGCGGCCTGGGAGAGCACATCAGCCAGCAGCACGGGGCGACCCGTGTCGATGGACACATGCGCCGCCACGCCCATGGCCACGGCCAGGCGCCCCTCCTCCAGCCCCACCAGCTGCTGCGACGCCCCCTCCCCCCCCTGTGTGACGGCGCGCAGGAACTCGAGGTGCTCGATAAAGCTCGCCCCGTGGTGCAGCCCCTCGTACCTGCCGGGCCCAGGGGGGCGCGGGGGGTTGGGGGCATGCGTGGAGGGAACTGAGTGCTGGTGGCGCTGCTGTTGCTGCTGCTGCTGGTGCTGCTGCTGGTGGTGCAGGAAGGCGAGTTCAAGGAGAAACAGACCGTGGGGTGTGAGCATGTGGGGTGTGAGCATGTGGGTGTACGCATAGCCTCCAGATGGTGAGTGTGTGATGGGGTGTGCTGTGCGTACAGCATGGAACATGCAAGGGCAGTGGGCAGTGGGCTCACTGAATGCGCCCATCGCTGCACGTGCGAGTCACCACACCCTGCCTGCCCCCTTCACGCCTGCCCACCCGCACAATGCCTTCGGGGACCAGCGCCTCCACCTGCACCCCCACGCACATGCCATGCATGCACCCACCGCGCCATGCACCCACCGCGCCATACATCATGCGAGCAAGCAGGGCAACACGTGGTGAGGCATGTGAAAGGACCAAACATGTGGCAGCAGTAGAATGCTCGGCCGGGCTCAGGCACGAGTATAACCAACATGCACATACCCCAAGGCTGCACCCATGGCTGCACACATGGCTGCACCCATGGCATTGGCCCCCACCTTGCCCCTGCCCCCGCCACGCATATCTCACCTTGCCCCTGTCCCCCACCACGCATGTCTCACCTTGCCCCTGTCCCCCACCACGCATATCTCCTGCTCATTGCGCGACCCCTCGGCGAACATGCAGAGGTCGAGACAAGCCCTGCCGCCCCCCTGATACTCCACGATCACGTAAGCGTTGTCCAAGATGTCCGACACCTGCCATGACGCCATGCCACGCCATGCCATGCCATGCCATGCCATGCCATGCCATGCCATGCCATGCCACGCCATGCCATGCCATGCCATGCCATGCCATGCCATGCCATGCCACGCCACGCCATGCCATGCCATGCCATGCCATGCCATGCCATGTGATGCCAAACAAGCCACGCCATGCCATGCCAAGGCGCAGCACGTGGGGAACATGTAGGTATGGGAGATGCGCAGCTGGGCAGGCGGCATGAGGGAAGCAAGCAGTGCATGGAGCGACTTTTGGGTCGACTCAAAAGTCACCAGGGCGGATGTGCCATGGCTACATGCCGCCCACCGTGCCGCCCACCTTGCCGTGGTACTCCTCAGAGAGGTGGTTGACGCTCTGCCCACCCGATGCCATGACGCGTGTGGGGGAGTCGGCGAGGATGAGGTTGAAGAGGTCGAAGAAGTGGCAGCACTTCTCCACCAGCGTGCCCCCGCTGTTGGCGCTCAACCGGTTCCACGCGCCCACCTGCCATGAGATGCACGGCGCCGCACAGCAGTGATGAAGCGCCGTGAGAGCGACAGAGATGGTCCATGGACAGTGGCATGGCAAAGAAAGGCACGGCATGGCAAGGAGGCGAGCGCAGGGAGGCGAGCGCAGGGAGGGCGTGCCTTGGGAGGGCGTGCCTTGGGAGGGCGTGCCTTGGGAGGGCGTGGGCAGGGAGGGCGTGCCTTGCCTTGTGGAGGAAGGGGAAGCGGTGCTCGCGGATGGCCACCATGTGCACTCGCCCCACGGCGCCCCCCCGCACCTCCTCTAGCAGCGCGGCGACGGGCGGCATGAAGCGGTACTCCAGCCCCACCTGCACCACCCCCGCTGCTGCCCGCTCCCTCGCCCCTGCCAGGGCCAACACCTGCGCGCCAGTGGGCAGGCAGTGGAGCAGGCGGGCAGGCAGACAGGCGGACAGGCGAGCAGGAGGGCAAGTGGGCAGACAGCACGGCATGTGCGGGAGCAACGTAGTGAGAGGCGGGGAGGGGACGGGTGGTTGGGCAGGAAGGGCGGGCATGGCAGCGTGCAATCAACATCCACTCTGTTCACCTCCCCCACAGCACTCGTTCCCCTCTCCCCCGCCCAATGCACGCACGAGGTCGCAGCCGCGCACGGACGTGGCGAGGGGCTTCTCCACCAGCACGTGCACGCGGCGCGGGTGGCGCAGGATGGCTCTTAGCAGCGCGGCGTGCGTCATGTTGGGCGCCGCCACCACCAGCACGTCGCACTCGCATGCGCCGCTCGCCAGCAGGCTGTGCACGTCGGGAAACACCTGCGAGGGCGCGCAGGGGAGGGTGAGAGGGGCGGGCATGAGGAGATGGAGGAGCGCTCACTGCGACCTGCGCTGCACACACCGCCCACGCCATGGCGCCACTGGCATCTCCTCGCAGCACCGACCATGGCCACCTTCACGCGCATTCGTGCCCGTCACCGCGCTAATCACTCTCTCCACCTTCCCCCCCCCCCCCTCCCCCAGCGCGCACCTGCACGTCGGTCCAGCCGGCGCGGGCAGCGGCGGCGAGTCCGGCGGCCTGCGAGGGCGGGTGGGGGTCGGCGAGAGCCACGAGCTGCACGGCCACGCCGCCCGTGAGGTCGGGGCGGGCCGCCATGGCGGCGAGGTTGTGGATGTGCTCCACGCCCATCATGCCGCTCCCCACCACTCCGTACCGCACCCGCGCTTCACCGCTCGTTCCGCTCTGCACGTCCATCTAGGCGAGTGCAATGGAGCCTGTGCTGAAGAAGTCGGGCGTTAATTCACGTGTAAAACAATCCCTGAACTTTATCTGTCGCCGCAATGTTCGCATACATAAACGTCGCTACATATTTCGCGTCTGCGGCTTGAGACGGCGACGAACCGCCTAAAGAACAGCGCAAATCGCGGACTAAACTAATGTCCGCCCACTATTACGTAGCGACTCACTAGCTGTTCGCGGGAAGTGGGCTTGTGACGCGAAACCCCGCCCACGGGAAATGAGATTTTGGCGGAAGTCTCGTTAGAGTTGTGTTATGAATCAACTTACAGTGTGCGCAAATTAAACAAATATCGAGACACTAACGGTACATTCTGGGCACTGGTCAAACCTCTGGTCAGGCCCAACCTCTGGTCATACGACCATCACCTATGGCCAGCGATCACGACTGTGCTACAGTGCTGCGCGATCACTCATCCGATCGCTCAGTTACGACTGCCGATGTCTGTACATACTTGTAATGTATATGATATAAAAAAAAAAAACTCATCCGATCGCTTACGTCTGTTAGCGACCCTCTGGTCCAAATTGCGATGGGCCATGTTGTTCGTCCTGGGGATTCACACTGTTGCGCGATTTTTGACGACGTGCCTGCTCTGCTTTTACTGGTTGCGCGCACTGTTATGCGATTGTTGACGGCGTGCATGTGCTCTCTTTTTACTGGTTGCGCGCCCTTTACACCGACTGCTCGATAAGCCGATTTGGGATGCATCGCTCAACAGAGGGCTATGGTTATCCAACCTCTGGTCATTCATCGGATGACCAGGGGTTTGACCAGTGCCCATAATGCGCCCTAAGTAAGGGTTTATTTGAGGCTCTCAGAACCTCTGGTCAACCGAAATCATGCCTATTTCTCACCAATTGTGCTAGCTGTAAGGTTGGCTACAGTGTTTGGTCGTGTCCGTAGGGATGACATGTCAAATTTGGCAATGTCAATTTTTCATTTTGACACTCAGGGGCGTTCCCACGGTTCGGACGACAAGTGAGTTTGGATACGCGACTCGCAATTTTGCAAATTTCGAGAAATTGGTCAACATGCGGCTCGGGTTTGGACACAAACAACGCCATCAACTTCGGTCGTGCACGAAAGCATCCACGACCGTGTGCGAACAGATCTGACGGCCCACGACGCCTACCACAATGGGTCAGGACCCAGCTCACGGGAGTCAGAGTTCGTACCAGAGAAGTTGGTTCCAGTTCAATGTCAGAAGCGAGAATTTATTGGTTGCGACCTGGGCTGCGCCAGTCAATTCGGTCAAACGGTCGTTAGGGCTCGCATGGCCTCGGTGTCCAGAGTGGGGCAGTACCCCACTCTGGACACCATCAAGCCAAATCACGAGTCGCGTATCCAAACTCACTTGTCGTCCAAACCGTGGGAACGCCATCTCAGCCAACAATGTTGGCAAAGTGTCAAGAAATTGCAGGTTGCCAGCCAATAAAAATCGTGAGACACTTTTGAAATTTGCTCAGTCATACCTACAAACGAGATGAGATTGTTGCAGCTGCCTATCTCACGACCAGATTCTGCCCAATCAGCAGACACCACCTCCTAGTTCTGTCTTTTGAATCATTCGCTGCCTAGGAGATAAAGGAATGACAAACTCTCTAACCAATGACAAACTGAAAGCTTGTCGCTGATGTTCGTATATACGCTTCGACTTGACACTTCAGCTAGAGTATTTGACACTCCAATTCGAGCGCGTTTCGGGTTGACACGCCCATTGTTGACATGTCATCCTTACGGACACGAACTTAACCAGTACCCTAACAGAACAACGATGCAACGGAAGTGACGAGGGTCTTAAATTGGTTTCAGGGCACCCTTAAGAATCAGGGTGCCTTGAACATCACCTTGTCTGTCAGGGTGAGTTTTTTTCGACCTGTTGAAATCAAGGTAAAATGGTACGCACCCTAATTTGGGAGAAATAGGGCTGGGAGTGGCGAGGGAATTGTGGGGAGTGAGACTTGGCGATGCAAGGGAAATGACGAGTGATATGGGAGAAATGGGACTTGGCCGTGAGGAGAGAGAAAGTGCGAGTGGGGCTGGGAGAGGTGAGGGTCAAGGAACTAGATATCAGCCTTTTTACGCCGATTTAGCGTTAAATAAGTTTTTTTTTTTTTTTTTTTACCCTAGGCTGATTTGAAAGATTTGATTTGTATGTACCTTGGCTGAATTTTTAGCTTTTCTTTTTGTACCTTGGGTGTTTTTTAACCTTTTGTAGGCTGATCACTTAGCCTTGTATCGGGGGTACACACTGCACAGTCAAACAGACTCGAAACCCACTGCGCGGATGACGTCCGTACTGAAATTGTCTCCGCGCGGACCCACCGCCAGTTCCTCCCGGCTCTTCTCCAGCCCAGTCGACCCTGTTTCCCCCCCCCCCCCCCCCCCCCCCCCCCCCCCCCCCCCCTCTCTGCCTTGCCCTTCCCCCCAGCCCTCCCGCTACTCTGGCCCCTCCGCATAGCTCACCTGCTTCTCTCACCACTCCCAACCCAAACCATGCAAGGTACACTTTGACTTTGTACCTTTGCATAATCAGAATGATCATAAAGCCACACACGGAATTGCCTGCTTTTGTTTTTTTGTACCAACGCTGAAATTTCAGCGTTTTCTTCATAGGTAACACCGACTGTCAGGCTTTGTTTCTATACCAAGGCAAAAAGAGGATGTTTACTAGAGAGTAGAGAGTACAAATATGCAAACACAATGTGGTGCACCACCAAACACAAACACAAATAACTACAGTAAATATTTTTACATGCAGTCAACAACAAACAATATAAATATATTGTTCAACACACCCCCTGACTGCCTATAGCAAAAAACGCAAGTTAACCGACAACAACTAAACCGGCGCAAGTAGGCTGACAATCAGCAACTGTCCAAGCAGCAACTGCCGCGAGGCATATGAGCGGTAGGCGCGAGGCATGCGAGCAGATGCAGCCGTAACCAGGATAAGCACTACGATGCGCAGCAAAAGCACGGAATACGCTCTCTTTATTTCTCTCTCTCTCTCTCTCGCTCTCTCTCTCTCTCTCTCTCTTTCTCTCTCTCTCTCTCTCTCTCTCTCAATCTCTCTCGCACTCTCTCTCTCTCTCTCACTCTCATACACTCTCTTTTTCTCTCTCACTCTCTCTATCTCTCTTATACTCTCTCACTCTCACACTCTCACTCTCTCATTTTTTCTCTCTTACTCTTTCTCTCTCACTCTCTCACTCTCTCACTCTAACTTTCTCACTCTCTTACTTTCTCACTCTTTTACTCTCTCACTCTCTCACACTCTCTTACTCTCTCTATCTCACACTCTCTATTGTCAGAATCCCAGCCACTAACCACTGGGATAAAAGGGCTTGTTTGTGTAGCGGGTGAGTGCGCCCATAACCCCCCAAGCCAACGTGCCTGTAACCCTTCCCTAGGATCAATCGGGGATCACCAGTGGACCTCTGACACCCCCCCGCACTGGGATGCCCGAGGTGCACACACCGGGATTCGAACCCGAGACCTTCGCTCTGATACCATGTCAGAATCCCAGCCACTAACCACTGGGATAAAAAGGCTTGTTTGTGTAGCGGGTGAGTGCGCCCATAACCCCCCAGGCCAACGTGCCTGTAACCCTTCCCTAGGATCAATTGGGGATCACCAGTGGACCTCTGACATCTATCACTCTCTCACTCTCTCTCTCCCTCTCCCTCTCTCCCTCTCTTCCTCTCTCTCTCTTTTGTTCTCACTCTCTCACTCTCTCCATCTCTCTCTCTCTCACACATACACTCTCTCTCTCTCACTCTCTCTCTATCTCTCTCACTCTCTCACTCTCACACTCTCACATACACTCTCTCTCCCGTTCTCTCTCTCTCTCTCTCTCTCTCCTCTCTCTCTCCTTTTCTCACTCTCTCAATCTTTCACTCTCTCACTTTCTCACACTCTAACTCTCTCACAATCTCACTCTATCTCACTCACTCTCTCTCTCACGCACTCTCTCACTCTCTCACTCACTCTCTCTTTCACTCTCTCACTCTCTCACCCTCTCACTCTCACACTCTCACATGATGACACTCACTCTCTTTCACTATCTCTCTCAGTCTCTCTCTCTCTCTCACACTCTCTCTCTCACTCAGTCTCTCAGTCTCTCACTCTCTCACTCTCACACTCTCACACTCTCTCACACTCTCTTTCTCCCTCACTCTCTCTCACTCTCTCACTCTCTCCCCCTCTCTCCCTCTCTCCCTCTCTCCATATCTCCCTCTCTCCCTATCTCTCTCTCTCTCACTCTCTCAATCTCTCGTTCTCTCACTTTCTCACACTCTCACTCTCTCTCAGTCACTCTCTAATGTTCCCTAGATTGATAAGCCAGGAAGGTACAAACATGCAAGGTAGAACAGGCAAGTACTAGCATGCAAAGAAACCTACATTAACACACCAGCTAAGTCCTCTAGAGCTCAAGAAGAGGCTCAATAACAACAAAGTAGTCTCCTAAATACAACTCTTGCCTTATCCCCCCCATAGGCGGGTTCTTGGCAGCTGCCGCCTCGCCTAACTTGAGCAGGTAACCTACGGATTGGGCTCGCTGTAGGGCGACCGACCACCGCTGCCTGAACTGATGCAGAAACTTAGCGGCTTGGAAGGATTTAGAGTCTGCGTTCAAGTAGCGCCGAGCCGCCGTGTCTGCTAGAAGCTTCAAGAAGACTGGAACCTCGGTGCATAGGCAGCCGTAGGTCTCTACGGCTAGTGGAAAGAAGCCCACCGTCTCTGGTCGATTGGCATAATGTTTAACCTTTTTGTCGGCCTGCTCTCGTGCCGCCCATCCCCTGCATTTCTGTGCCTCCGGATCCCTTGTGCTGATGGGGTTCGTGATGGTAACGTTACACACCCATACTGCGCTGCTACTTCTACCTGTTATGGTGAAGTCGGCCGTTTGTTCCCTAATGGGGCAGTAAGCAACGAACTCACTATGGACAATAAACCCCGCATCCTGCGCCATGCTGATGCATGCATCCCGAAGCTCATTGTGAGTGTAAATGCGGTGCTTGCTCGTGCCATAGCGGAAGAGATGATTTGGGAGGCGCGGATTTGTGATAGCGCTGTGTTCCGCACTGTCGCAGTTCTTAGGTGTTGAGAAAGGGAGGCCTAGCCGGAAACGAACAACATTGGCGAAGTGCACTGGTCCTATGCGCCTTGTTGGAGCTATGGGGATCGCCGTTAGCCAATCTCCTGTGCCGTATCTAGTCAGCGGGAACATCCGATGCATGTGGCCCGATAACGGATTCAGCTACATACGCATAGTCTCCTAGACTTGCACGGCGTATCTGCTTCCATGAACCTTCAGAGCGAGCGCGTACTGGAGCTTGATGTTCGATCGTTCGAGTCTCTCCTTTTCCGGAAGCTCACGCGCGTCAGTTGGCAGAGCCGCTTCGCACTCGGTAAGCCAAGCATGTTGTGGCGTGTTGTAGTCTCGAAGCAGTAGCATATGATTCCGAGCTTGTGCCAGGGAACTATCTGGTTCTAGCGCGAGGGAGGAGAAGAACAGCGCCGCCTGGGTAAGACTCGCCACGAATCCGTATAGTCATTCTATTAAGGGATATGTGATGCCAATCCCACCCAACGACGAGGGGAGCGACGCCTGCGCCCATACACGCGATTGCTCAGTTCTACACGTTGGGACGCGGATGCCACATGACGTGAGTAGTGCGGTCAGAAGGTCCCTACCCTATTGGGTCCAAGTATCTCGGGGGAGAAGGTTGAGAGGTATCGTTCTAGTGAGATAGGCCACGCGCCTGGAGATGCAGCGAGTGAGGAGCAGCGAAGCAACTTGGGGGTCAGCTCGTTCAAGAAGCGGTAACTGCTTTGCCATCTCTTCGAGTTGTCCTGCAAGCAATTTGTTAGCTCCATTGGCCGGACCTAGGTAACTGCCTAGAAGACGCATACCGTCCTTGAAAAACGGCACCCCGGGCGATAGCTCTGCCGTTTCGACGATGGCTGAGCTCCAGGCCGCACATTTTTGCGGATTATGTGTCAGACCTAGGTGCGCCAACTTGGTGGTGAAATATGTGAAGGCTGCTACAATGTCTGTTTTCTCGCCCAAGAACATCATGTCGTCCGCATATGCCAAACAAAGCACGTCTGGGTGTTCCGCAGCGGTTTCGCGGAGTGTGGGGTATATCCCTGCTGCGAAAAGTAGCAGGCCAAGAGGGTCCCCCTAGCGGAAGCCGCGTTCGCTTTTCAGTGGTTCGCTCTCGAAGTTGGCGTCCATGTGCAGCTGCGACGGGTTACCGTAGGTCAGCTTCACCAATGGTAGTAGTGGCGAGAGACTGGGCTCCTGTAATGCTGTTGTGATAGCTTGTCGCGAGATACTGTTGAAAGCATTCGCGATGTCCGTTTGCAGTACCAGACTGTTGGGACGTGCGTCCATAAATGCCCGGGCTGCGTGGATAATTGCCTCTAATCCACCTTGCACTACGACGCCGTACAGGAGAGGCAGGAAATATTCACGGGCGGCTTCGCTCATAACGGTTAGCGCTGCTTTGGCTATCAGCCGAGTCAGGCATTCGCCTATCGCGATTGGCCGGGCACCTCCCCCAGGCTTGGCCAGAGCTATGAGGCGTGATGCTGTCTGCAGGTAATTTTCCCATAAGGGCTGGTGTTTACCAAGGCGTGCAGGTGGGTGTTGACTTATGCGTTGGTTATTGCCGCGTCACGCAGGTGCTCGAATGTCGTGCCTGACGGACCAGCCCCCACGCCGTTTTCACATTTTCCCAGAAGTTTGACAAATTCGGCATAGGTGATGGGCATGTTTAACGTTCGCGTTGCTTGCCAGGTCACTAGGTAGGTGTTTCCGACGAAGTTCATCCAAAATATCTGGACTGGGTGTGCAGATGGGCGTTGACTCCAGGGCCAGCACGGCTCGGCGCAGGCTGCCACGTTTCGCCAGGCCCTCGGCTCGGCTGATGACTCCTGTCACGTCTGTGTGTCATGGCGGTGGAGGGGTGTTGACCGCGTCTAACGCGTCTTGGTACAACAGCTCCCATTCGCCACGCTGGAACGCTCGGAGCCGAGCCTTGACTTGTGCCAATTCAGTTTTTGTGGCGAGGTTTGGCGAAGTGTCAGGCGCGGAAGAAAAAGGAGCAGGCGCCATCCCGTTTCAGACTCTGGGTTTCGCGATAGGTGGAGTAGCGAGGTCAGTAGTGCAAGGGAAAATAGCTGACACAGGTTTTGCGGTAAACGCAATGACAGAGGTGGTTGTCGAATGCCGCATAGTGCTGAAATGTCCCAGTTCGCGATGTCAGCGAACTTGTCTGCTTGCCTCGCCAGCTCCTCTGGCAAAAAATAACGGGGGTTTTGAGGGGCTTGGCGCACCGCGGTCTCGGTAGTAGCGGCTCGATTTTGTCAAGCGCGGTTTGATCTCGTGGCCGAGGGTAAGGTTGGAATTGTGCCCGTTCGATCGACATCGGACGGTCCTCCTTCGGTTCCCGATCTTGGCGAGGCTAGCTGCCCTGTGCTTGCTTCCCCTCTCTCAGCCGTCTCCCTCGTCCCTTCGCCTTCCTCTGAGTCTCCACTCTTGCTGACGGGGAGTGGGTCTTCCCTATAAGTCGATTAAAGCCCTGCGCCCCACTGCTTGGTACCCGTTCTCCGGACCCCCGCCTGCTCCGCTAACGGCCTGACTCCTAGCTCTGTGATCCCTACGTTCGCAGGATGGTGATTGCCGGTGCGCCTAAGTTGTCGCCAACGCGCGCTGCCGCTGCGTCGGCTGTGGTCGCCAAGCCCCAATCGGAGCCCGGAAAGGCGACACGGCAACGAAGCCCCCTGTGCCGTTGGCTCCAACAACCTCTGAAATGCCTCTCCCCCCCGTACCCGTGGTTCTTATTGCGGTATCTGCGCCATCTCACGAGAAATTTCAATCCGCGCATGTTGCTGTTTCGCCCGCTCCGGCTGTGGCTGCTGGTTCCCCGATTCTCCCCCTTGTGCTGCCAGCGTCTGCCCCTGCTGCAACGGTCGTTGATCTGGTCCGCTCCCGTCCCTATCATACCTGCTGCACCGCTCGCGGCTGTCCCCGCCGTGCCGACTCCAGCCGTTGGTTCGTCGCCGCCGGCGGCATCCGCCACCACTGGCAGCCAGGCCCTGTGTGGGGGGCCCGGGGGGGGCGGATGAGTCCGCGCCTGCGGCTCTACCGACAGCACCAATGGGGCAGTAGTTGCGCCCCCAGTCTCCAAACCGCTGCCCTTCTCGCCCCCACTCTCCCGCACGACGCCAGGAGCGGGAGTCATCACGTCGCCGGCGCGATTCTCCACGGCGTCACCACCCGTAAGCGTACTGGCCTGCTCCCAACGGTGGTTTTGGTGGCCGCAGGGGAGCCCGCAGTCACGGGGGTGGTGGGGCGTATGTTCAGCCCATGACAATGGCGGATGTGCAGCGGGCTTTGTCTGATGTGATGCGTGAGGAGAGGGCAGCGCAGCGCCAGAGCAGCTCGTTGCAGGCTGCGCCAGTGCCTGTTCCTCCTCCTCCGGCTGCGCCTCCTGACATTGCACCGCTGGCTGCTGCTCTGCCTCCCCCTGCTCACGCTCCCTTGGCTCCCGCACGTGATTCTTGTCTCCGTATCCCCTGGTTCCCGCCAGTGGCGGGCATGAAGTTTGTGGTATGGGGGGGAGGGGCAGTGAGGGCGCAATATCCGCCTCTCGTTGCCACTGGTCTTGACCCGTCTGCTGCTGACACTCCGCTTTCCTTTCTGGCGGAGGCACTTCTTCCCCCGCAGACTCATGTTCTAGAGGCAATGCTTGGGCAGCCATTTTGCCTTGCAGAGAGCTTCCATGCCCTCCTTCTGATCCAAGACTTGGCACATGCCCCTCTCCCCCCAATCCCTGCAGACTCATTTCTTGACAGGCTGCAGGAGAGCTGCCTTGATGCGGCCGACCAGCTTGCCCTTTTGCTGGCGCCCGTGTTGGTTGCGCCCGCAGAGGGTGGCGTTGCGGCTGTGGGGCAGCTTGACGAAGCTGTCCGGGGCTTACGACGATACTTGCGTACAGGTTCTGGAGCCTCCCCGATCGGCGCAAGCACGTTGGTGGTCCGCGAGCTGTGGCAGACTCTGACAAGCATCCTTCACGCCCTTGAAGCTCATCGGATGTAGGTCCGGGCTCCTCTTGCCCCATTGTTGGCTTGCTAGTAAGATGTTGGTGCTGCCATGTGTGTATGTCTTGCGGATTATAGTTGTGCCCTGTGTGTTACTTGCCACCTCTCACGCGCGACCGAAGGCCGCGCCGTCAAGCGTCGGTTAGGAGAGAAACCGACCAAAGAAATGAATAGTGAAGGCTGAAACAGAGCCTCTAAGGCTTTATACTTGGAATAAACAGGCTTGGGAGGCTAGAGAGGCTTGCAGCAGAGGCTAAGTTACTAAGCTTCTCTCTCTCTCTCTCTCTCTCTCTCTCTCTCTCTCTCTCTCTCTCTCTCTCTCTCTCTCTCTCTCTCTCTCTCTCTCTCTCTCTCTCTCTCTCTCTCTCTCTCTCAAGCAGTCCTTCATTGATATTTTACAAGGTACATAGCGGTCCAACATGCCTTGTCCCTACAGCATAACAAAGAGTCAACAGCATACCACCGGCATCCCTACGCATGCAGATCCCGCATCTCCCTTGAACCAGGACTGCCTCCTAGCCTAGGTGACCCCAGTGCCGCCGCTGTGGCTGACACCCCCGGCCTGAGGGGTGCCCTCCGGCCCACCCCTCATATGTCTAGGGGTGGTCCCCACTCCAGGTCGTCCTCTATTACCTGCCAGAGGTCTCCCAGGCGGGGCTCCCAGGGGTCGGCCGCCCCCTGGGGATGAGCCATCTCCGTGGCTCTGTTCGATCTAGCCAGGAATGTGTTTGCCTGGCTGCGCTGCAGCATTACCGACCAGCGTTGTCGGTAGTGTGCTGTCAGCTTGGAGGCTACCGCAGTTAGCCTCCCCTGCCGGTACTTCTTTTTAGCAGCTTGTGTGCCGAGCATCCTCAGGAACCGCTGTGTATCCCTTGCCAGGGCCCCATACGTCTCTACCGCCAACCCCAACACCCCCACATAGTCCGGGCGCCCCTCATACAGCCCCCTCTTCCCCCTTGCAGCATCTTCCGCTGCCCATCCTGGCGGCTTCACCGCCCTGGTGTCACGCTGTTGCAGGACCGGGTCTGTTATGGTCACATCCGTGACCCAAGTTTCAGCTGACTCCCTGTCCTTGAAGGCCAAGTCCGCTCGCTTGGGGTTGACTGGTTGCGAGTAGGTCGTGGTCTCGTGTAGGGTCATTTAGTCAGCTTCTCTTGCCATGCGCAGCGCCGCATAGACTAGTGTGTTATGGGTGTTTGTCCGGTCCTTCCCCTCCCCACACTGCAGCAGGTGGTTGGGCAGGCTCAAGTCCTCTATCTTCCCCCTCTCCCCCTGACATGGGCAGCTGTTGGTCACCGGCAGGGTCAGGCCCAACCAGAAACCTAGCGCTAGGGCGTATTGCCCTGGTGAGAATGTGAGATCAGCCCGCGTTGGGATCGCGTGCAGCCAGTCCCCCGCCCCCACTCCCCGTAGGCTAATGAGCCGGACCACGTGGCCGTTGTCATCCCCTGGCTTATCCATCCTTGTGTCACCCACTAGTTCCGCCGCCCTGGTAAGGTTGATCTGTTGGGACAACGCCTCCTGCAGGTGGCCCTCCCCCCCCCTCCTTCCCATCAGCTCCCCTAATAGCTCCTTCGCCCGAAGCGGAAGTCGGTTCCGCATGTCCCTCAGAGTCAATCCCCCCCTGCCAGCTACCCCCTCCCCTAGTGGTGACACCAGTGCTTCCGCCCACTGAAGTTGCTCGTTAGGAGAGTGCGGCATCTGCTGTAGCAGTAGCTGTGCCGCTCTAAGTGATGCCAGGTGCGCCGCCGGCGCTTCCGAGAGAGGATCGATCAGCCCCAGTCCTCCTAGCGCGATCGGCAGTGTCGCCTGCCTCCACACCAGGCTCTGCTCCAATTCCTTGGATGGCACATGCAGGTGTGCCGCCCTTAGCGCCGTCCATAGCAGCCGCTCACTCCATCCGCGCCACTCCGCTAGGGGCAGAACGTCCGCAGGGGTTGTGCGCAGGAGGTAGGATATCCTACGCGAGATGCACCTGGACAGCAGCAGCATGGCATGTTGAGGGTGTAGCTTGCTGATGAGCCGGAGTGGCAGTGCGATTCTCTCCAGCGTTTCCCGTATCGAGCGCCTGCAGTAAGCCGTGGTGCCTATCGGGCTCCCCAGGACCTGCACCCCATCCACCGCTGCTGCCAGCCCTTCCGGCAGGTCGCCCGTGTGCCCTGAGGGGCACCACGCCAAGGATTTGACGAGATTGCAACGTAGGCCGACCCCTCGGAGCTCCTGGGTGATCTTGTTGAATGCCCGTTTGGCCGCAGCAGGGGGTCGAATCGACGATCGTAATGTTATCCGCATACGCCATCACCGTCGCCTCTGGTGTCTCCACCGCGGCCGCCAGCAAGGCCGGTTGTATAGCCAGTGCGAAGAGTGTGGGGCCGAGCGGGTCTCCCTGGCGGACGCCCCGTGCACTTTCAATGGAGCCGATGCTGAAGCCGTCATCAAGCAGCAGCTTTGATGGAGCGGCGTACAGCGTCCGCGCCAGGGGGAGTAGAGAGATTAGGTTTGTGAAGCGCAGTGAGTTTAAGAATTGGCCGCGTTCAACCGAGTTGAATGCGTTTTCTATGTCCAGCTGCAGGATTACCCTAGTCTCGTCTTCCCCTAGTAGCGCCCTCGCCACATGTATGATACACTCCGCTCCTCCCGGTGTGGCCACCCCGTACTGCACTGGCAAGAAATATTTGCGGATTTCTCCCGATAGCTCCCTCAGCGCCGCTTTCGCCACGATTCGTAGTAGCGCTTCTCCTATGGCTATTGGCCTGACGCCGCCATCCGGTTTTCCTAATGCGACTAACCTAGCTGGCAGCAGCAGATCCCTAACTGGCCTGTCCTGGAACGTGCTGAGTAGGTTGTTAACTAGGTCTCTGAGTAAGAAGAAGACTTCGCCGTTCGTGAGTGCAGGGTCGCGGAGGTGTTCGAAACATGTGCCTGAAGGGCCCGCCCCTATCCCGTTTGGACACTTCGCCAGGACGTCGCGAAACGAGTCCGCCCCAATGGCGAGTGCCGTTTCCCCGTAACCTCCCAACCCCTCAGGTATCGCCACTTCCGCCTGTGGGTGTTTCGCCCTTAGTGTGTCAAGGGCAGCCTGCGATGGTTCAGCCAGTGGCGAACTCTGTAACACCGCTGCTGCTTTCGACAGGTTGGCTTTGTGAACCAACCCCTCCACACGTGCGCAGGTGCCTTCCGCATCTGGCTCGTGCCTGCTTGGCTGGGAATCTGCCGAGAAGGTGCAGGCCTGGAGGTACAATCCCCCCCATTCCTCATCCCGAAATTGTCTGAGTCGTTTCTCCACCCATGCCAGGCTTTTGCCCGGCAGTTTCTCCATGCTTGCCCTGAGTGTCAGCCGGGGTAGGAATTGCAGAATTCGCCAAGCTCCCATGCACCCCGGACGCCTCGACAGCCGCAAAAGTGGGATGGTGAGGCAGTGGCTAAAGGACTTCAGAAGCTCCGGAGGAAGCTTCCGGATCAAAAAAGGTTGCGCGCTGGAGCAGAGTGGATCCAGATTCCAGCCTTCCACCTGCTGCCATGTGGCGTCATCATCTGCGATGTCACTTGGTGAGCATTCCTTGTTGCCATTGTCATTGTCCCTTCCTGCCTCTGATTCGCCCACCTGTCCTGCCCTTGCTTGATTTCCCTCACCACTCCCTCTTATTCCGCCCCGTCTCCTCCTCCTCTCGTTGCCAGCTGGGACGCCCTCCTCCGCTTCCACCGAGGCTTCTTCCGACTCCGCCTGTTCTTCCCCCATATATTCTGACTCCTCCTCTCCTGGGTTGTCAGTCATTGGATCCCCGCACTGCACCTCTGGCCTCCCGTGCCTTTCCCGCCAGTGTCCGGATCTTGCTTTTCCCCTCGCAACCGATCGGGCCAGCTCGCCCACCCTCCCTCCCCTGCCTCGCCCTCGACCGCGTCCCCTCGGGGCCGTTCTTCCCGCCGCGTTTCGCGGCCGCATCGCCGTCGCGCGTTCTTCAGCCTGCTCATGTAACGCCCTCTGCCTACTCGTCTCAGTCCACCGGACCTCGTTGTTTCCTGTAGCCGCTGCGTTCTCTTCCTCTTCATCTGCGTAGTTCTCCGCATCCGTTGGCTGATCCTCCCCCCCCATTTCGCCGTGTGCTTGCAGGCCCTCGTTCGATGGCGGCAAAGCGCCGCTCCGGTCATCGTGGGGGGCGGTCCGGTGTCTCCCCTGATGTTCCCAGCCCGTCAAGGGCCCAGGCTGGACTGGCGCCAGCCCTGCTCCGAGCCGCCGCTGCCCTGGTCGCGCACGGGGAGGCCGACTCCCCCTCCCGTCGCCGGGAGCCAATCTATCGCTCGCCACGCGGGCAAACTCATCCACACCTTCAGGCCCGCGGCGACTCCTTTCGCCGTCGCCGTCCGCCCCAGCCGAAGCCCGCCGTTCAGAGGGAGGTAGTTGGCCCCCTTCTTCAGGGGTTCCAGAGCTCCGCTGGCCCCGCGGCGCCGCCTCTCCCCTGCCCGACCCAGTCGGTGCAGTCGTCCCAGCCGCAGTCGTTGGGAGCGGGTTTGCCGCCGCTCGGCCTCCATCCGCCGCCTCCGTTGCCCTCTGATCCGCCAGTGCCGCCTCCCCCCGCCCCATCACCTCCTCCCTCCCCTCCTCTGCCCGCGTCGTCTGGCGGGGCACTTCGTGTGTCTCCTCCGCCGCCGCCGTCGCCGTCACTCCCTCTCCTCCCGCCAGAGCCACCTCAGCGGCAACATCCACTTCTTCCTGCCGACCCGTCTCTTCCCGCCCGGTTCCCTCCGCCACGTGCTCAGTCTCCCCCGCTTCCTCCCGACGCTCTTGATCCCGAGGATGACGAGAAGTGGTGGAATGGCGAGGTATGGGAGGCTCCCCCCCAGCCGGGGACAGCCTGGGCCCGTGATTGGGACACCCGCAATGACTTCGTTCTCGATGTTCTCCGGTGGGAGCGTCGCATGATTGGCGTTGGCGAGTGCCTCTCCCACGTGGCGACGGTCCTGGTGCAGCTGCATGATGGTCTTGAGGGGCGGAACTTCGTGTTGCGGGATCCCCAGCTGAATGAGCAGCAGCAGGGCGTCGTTCGTGCTGCTGCGGCGCAGGGACTTTGGCGGCTCCTCCGCTTGCCTCTGGAGTCCGAGCATCCTGGCCTGGACGAGGGTCCTGGCGCTCGAGCTTTCCGGCAGGTCGCCAGGGCTGCCGAGGAGTCTCCCTTGCAGCCCGTGCCAGTGCTCGCTTGCCTCTTGCGCTGGATTCGCCGGCGCTTCTACGTGTTGAACCGGGTGTAGCGCCCCGCGGGTTTTTAGCATTGCCGCTCCCCTTCTTGTTCCCCATCCCTTTACCCGTACCTACCTTGCCCATGGTTGATGGGCCTCACTCTAGTGCAGCATCATGTATCTTCTTGATTGAGTGCTGTTTGTCTTGCCACCCCTCACGCGCGGCCGAAGGCCGCGCTGTCGAGCGTCGGCCGCCTTCGGCGGCCGGCGCGAGCCGCTGGATTCGCAGTGAGAACGAACTCACCACCGAACAATGAGGAAAAAAGGGGGCCTCCCTGCCCCTATATACCAGGAGAGTAGGCTTTAAAGGGCTTGGAACTAGTCTACACTAAGAGGCTAGTCTACTCTAAAGGGCTAGGCAGCTATAGCTGGGTGCAGAAACTTAGCGGCATGATAGGATTTGGAGTCGGCGTTGAAGTATCGCCGAGCCGCCGTGTCTGCAAGGAGTTTCAGGAACACAGGGACCTCCGCACAAGGGCAGCCGTAGGTCTCTACGGCGAGGGGGAAGAAGCCCACTGTCTCTGGCAGGTTCTCATAGTGCTTGATCTTCTTATCCGCCTGCTCCCGGGCCGCCCATCCCCTGCCTTTCTTGGCCTCCGGGTCCCTGGTACTAATAGGGTCTGTAACTGTCACATCACACACCCAAACTGCCCCACTGCTTCTGTCTGTCATGGTGAAATCCGCTGTCTGCTCCTCTATGGGGCAGTAAACATTTGTTTCCCGGTGCACGATGAACCCCGCGTCTTGCGCCATGCTGATGCAAGCGTCGCGAAGCTCATTATGAGTATTCGTGCGGTGCTTCCCCGTGCCACAGCGGAAGAGGTGGTTGGGGAGGCGCGGGTCTGTGATAGCGGTGCGGTCTGCACAGTCACAATTCTTCGGGGTGGAGAAAGGGAGGCCTAACCGGAAGCGCACGGCGTTGCTGAAGTGTACCGGGCCGATGCGACGTGAGGAAGCTACCGGGACCGCCGTCAGCCAGTCCCCTGTGCCGTAGCCTGTGAGTGAGAACATTCTCTGTGTGTGCCCGGAGAGTGGATTCAGTCTCATTTGCCTCGTCTCCTGGACCTGAACCGCGTATCTACTCCCCTGTACTTTCAGGCCCAAGGTGTGCTGGAGCTTGATGTCCGACCGAGAGAGCCGCTCCTGGTCAACTACGTCGCGTGCGTCTGAGGGTAGGGCTGTCTCGCACTCTGTGAGCCAGGAGTGAAGCGGTGTGGTGCTGTCTCGGGGCAGAATCATGTGGCTGTGTGCTCGGGTCAGTGCTGTGTCTGGCGCTAGCGTCAGGGAGGAAAAGAAGAGTGCGGCCTGTGTGAAGCTGGCTACGAATCCGTAGACCCCTTCTACGAGTGGGTCTGTCAGTCCTAAGCCGCCCAGGGATGAGGGAAGCGAAGCCTGCGCCCACACTCTCGACTGCTCCGTGCTACAGGTAGGGACTTTAATCCCGCAGGATGTCAGGAGCGCTGCTAGAAGGTCTCTCCCCCACTGCGCCCAGGTGTCTCGTGGCAGGAGATTCAGTGGCGTGGTCCTAGTGAGGTATGCTACGCGTCTAGAAATGCAGCGGGTCAGTAGCAGGGAGGCTACTTGGGGGTCGGCACGTTCTAACAGTGGCAGCGGCTTAGCCATTTCCTCCAGCTGCCCTGCCAGGAATTTTGCCGCACCCGCTGCTGGCCCCAGGAAGCTACCTAGAAGGCGTATCCCATCCTGTGATAACGGGACCCCTGGCGGCAGCTGAATAGGCTCGTCGCCTCCTGTGCTCCATGCCACACATTTCTGTGGATTATGTGTGAGACCCAGCTGCGCTAACTTGCTCGTGAATAAGTTGAATGCTGCTACAGTGTCTGAGTCATCCCCCAAAAATGTCACGTCGTCTGCATACGCCAAGCAGAGAACGTGGGGGTGTGCAGCTGCAGTTTCGCGAAGTGCTGGGTGGATCCCTGCTGCGAACAGTAGGGGGCCGAGTGGGTCCCCCTGTCTCACCCCGCGTTCACTGTTCAGCGGGTGGCTGGCGAAATTTGAGTCGAGGTACAGCTTCGAAGGGTTACCGTACGTTAGCCGAACTAGGGGGAGCAGTGACGAAAGGTTGCTGTCGCAAATCCCGTTGATGATTGCTTGTCGCGAAATGCTATTAAAGGCATTTGAAATGTCGGTCTGTAACACCACGCAGCGGTCCCTCGAGTCAACGAAGGCACGTGCGACATGGATGTTCGCTTCAGCTCCCCCAGGTACCGCCACCCCGTACTGTAGAGGCAGGAAATGGTCACGTGCAGCTTCCCCAATTGCAGTCAGAGCTGCCTTGGCCGCGAGGCGCGTCAGGCACTCGCCAATTGCAATTGGCCGAACCCCCCCACCTGGCTTGGACAGCGCGATTAGGCGCGACGCCGTCAGCAGGTCTGCAACTGGCTCGGGTAATTTGCCCGTCAGGATAGTGTTGACTAGGGCATGCAGGTGGGTGCAGACCGATGCGTTGGTTGCCGATGCGTCGCGAAGGTGTTCGAAAGCGGTTCCGGACGGTCCAGTCCCCACCCCATTTTCGCACCGACCCAGGAGTTTGGTGAAATCAGCGTGGCTGATTTGAAGGTTCGGGCCTGGTGTTGTTGGCCAGCTCAGATGCTCGTCGTCGGCTCGGGGGTGTTTCGCGCGAAGTTCCTCCAAGACCCCCGGGCCAGGCGTGCAGATTGGGGTTGACTCGAGGGCCAGCACGGCTCGGCGGAGGCTTCCTCGCTTGGCCAGGCCCTCCGCCCTGCTGAGTACTCCCGCCTCGTCAGGCTGGTGACGTGGAGGCGGTGGGGTGTTGATGGCTTCGATCGCGTCAGAGTACAGCTGCCCCCATTCGCCACGCTGGAAAGCTCTGAGACGGGCTTTGACTTCGGGCCACTTCGGTGTTCTTGGCGACGGCTGGCGAAGTGTGAGCCGTGGGAGAAACAGCAGCAGTCGCCAACCTGCGACTGAGTCCGGATTTCGCGCGAGGTGGAGGAGCGGGGTGAGTAACACCAGTGAAAACAGCTGACACAAATTGGGCGGTAATCGGCGTGACAGGGATGGCTGACGACTGTCGCATAGTGCCTCTAGGTCCCAATCACCGATGGCTGCGAACAGATCCGATCGCTTCGCCAACTCCCCTGGCGAGTAGTAGCGGGGGAAATGTGCTTGGTTTGCTGACGCGCTTCCAGAGCGCGCAACCTGATTTCTCTGCATGCGCCTCGGTGCATCGCTCTGTCCAGGAGTTGGGATCGTAGCCGTCCGATTGACTTGATGCGTTCCTCCTTCCCCGCCCGCCTCGTGCTCACCAGCTTGTATCTCAGTCCCTCGTCTGTCTCCAGCATCATCTGTTTCTTCCTCGTCATCTTCACTTTGTGGGAGAGGCTCCTCCCTATAAGAAGGATCCCCTCGCTCCTCCTCTTCATTAGTTCTCTCCAGAGCTGTTAAAGCCCGACGCCCTGCCGCTTGGAAGCCATTCTCGGGTCCACCTCCTACGCCGCTAGCTATTACTCTCCCTCTGCCTCGCCCTCCTCGGCCCCTCGATGGTGATTTCTGGGCCGACCGACTATTCGCCAATGCGCGTTGGCGCTCCGTCGGCTGCGTACGAAAGGCCACCGCCTGCCTTCGGAACGGGGACCATGCCGACGGGCTCCCCGACGCCGCCTGCTCCGAAGCCCGTGACAGAAGGCGCTGAAATCCTTCCTCGCCCCGCACCGTCGTTTCGCGAGGCCCTGGCGTCTCTGCCTGGCGACGGTGGTCACCAGGCGCCCGCGCTGTCTGCATCGCTTCCTGTTGCGCCGCCTGTCCCTCTCGCTGCGGCGTCCGATGTGTCTGCTCCGTCTGGCGCTCTTCGAGTTGCCGACCCCGTCGCTCCGTCTGCGGCCGCCGAACAGGCGGTTGTTGCTGGCGGCGTGGCGGCCCAGCCGGAGGGGTCCGCCACCACTGACGTCCAGGGCCAGCCGTCGCTTCCCGCCGCCCCGGCTCCTCTGTCTGCACCGCCTCAGACGCTAGCGCCTCCTCCGCCTGTGCTTGCTGGGTCTGCTCCTGCTCTGGCCGCGGCTGTACCTCCCGCGCCACCTGTGGTTGCGCCCCCTGCACCGTCTGCGGGTGCTCCTCCTGCGCCGCCTGGAGTTGCTCCTGTTGCCCAGCCTGGTGCTGCACTGTCGGCTCCGCATGCGGCGGGTCCGTCTGCGCCGCATGTTGCTGTTCCTGTCGCACCACTGGTGGCGAATCCCGCTGCACCGTCCGCTCCGCGTCGGCAGTCTCCTGGCCGCCGTCAGCAGCGGCCCCAATCCCCCGTGCGTCAGGACGAGCGCGCGACGTCCCGGCGCCGCCACAATTCCCCGCGGCGCCGCGGTTCTCAGGCGAACTGGGCGGCGCAACGCGGCGGCCGAGGCGGCTGGTGGGGGCCGCGTCAGCTAGGTGGCGGCTGGGGGTATGATCAGCCGGTGACGATGGCTGACCTGCAGCGCGCGGTAACTGCTGCTGTGCGCGAGGAGCGGAACGGGCAGGCGAGCCAGAGCAACTCCCCGCGTGTTGCTCAGACACCAGTGGCGCCTCCCCCGGCTGCGCCTCTCGCCCAGGCTGCCCCTCGTCCTCCTGCGGTTGCTCCTCCTCCTCTTGTTCCCTCTGCTTCGACCCCGCAGGCGGGGAATCAGCGCCGGGCCCCGTGGGTCCCCCCTGTGGCGGGGGTCGAGTTTTTGACTGCTGCTGGTGGGCCCGTGACTGCACAGTACCCGTCCTTGCTGCCTGTTGATCCCCCTCCCCCGTCTGCAGGTGTGGCTCACTCGTTCTCGGCCCTGCTGGGACCTCAGCGTCCGGTTGCGGTGCCGGAGGTGACCCTTGGTCAGATCTGGCGCCTCTCGGAGGCGCTGCGGGTCGTGCATCTGGTGCAGATGTATGGTCATGCCGCCCTGTCCCAGGGCGACTCACTGGTGGGCGGCCCTCGGGACGATTGCTTCGCGGCTGCTGATCGCCTCGCCGAGCTGCTAGCGCCCGTGTTGGCTGCGCCCGCGCCGGGTGGGCTTGCGGGGGTCGGGCCCCTTGGCTCGGCCGTGCGTGGGCTGCGCCGGTTGTTGCATGCAGGGACTGGATCCGGGGCGATCGCCGCAGGCACGGTGTTGGTGCGGGAGCTCCATCGCACGCTGTCAGGCCTGCTTGCTGTGTTTGACGCGGACCAGATGTAGTGTCCGCGGGCCCCCGGAGCTCCGTTTGCTCCATTGCTTTTCCTAGTCTAGTGTCGTGTGTGCCTTGCTTGTATGCATGCCTATAGTTGCTTGTTTTGAGTGTGTCTTGCCACCCCTCACGCGCGGCCGAAGGCCGCGCTGTCGAGCGTCGGCCGCCGAAGGCGGCCGGCGCGAGCCGCTGGGTTAGAAGAAACGAACCCGCCGCTGAATAATGAGGAACTACAAAGGCCCCAAGGCCTTATAAACTAGGAGAGAGGGGGGCTGAGAGGCTGAGAGGCTAAGGGGCTAAGCTATGCCTCTCTCTCTCTCTCTCGCTCTCTCTCTCTCTCTCTCTCTCTCTCTCTCTCTCTCTCTCTCTCTCTCTCTCTCTCTCTCTAATGGTCCGTATATTGATAAGCCAGAAGGGTACACACATGCAATGAGAGACAGCAGGTACTAACATGCAAGGTAGCCTAGACTATCCTGTTGGAGTAGGCTAGAGCTCGCTCTGGCCTTTATTTTGGTGTTCTTATATTGTTATTTCTCTGGGCTTAGAGCGAGTTACGCACTCAGGTTCATTTTAGGTTCATTTCATAATTGTTAGAACAAACCGAACACACCCTAGGTTCAATTAGGGTTTCCAACCCTCTCTCTTTTGTATCTCGACATTCTCCTCCTAGTTCAACTTCTTCAACCTCACCAAAGCCTCTCGCCATCCATGGCTTTCCTTACTTTAACATGGTATTCAGAGCCTAGTCCTAGGCGTTTCCGTTTTATCCGCATCTCTTAGAAAGTTTCTGGCCCTTAGGCCATTTCCGCGCTACTTAGCTAGACGATTTTCCTTTTTTTTATTTTCTCGTTTCTTTACAGTCACTCTTAGTATCCTCGCGATTTTCTTCACTTTAGTCACGCGGATACTCAATTCCGCTCCGTAGCGCGCCTCCCTCCCGTTCATATCGCTCCCCCGCGCCTTCCCTCTTCGTCGCGCCTCTTCCTCTTCACGTTCCCGGCGGTAGCGCGCCGATTTCTGCTTGTAGCGCGCTTAGCCCCCCCCCCCCCCCCCCCCCCCCGGCTCCGCGCCTTCTCCCGTCTCGTCGCGTGCGCATTGTGCTGCCGTCGCAGCGCGCGCTTCGCTTCGTCGAGCAGCGCGCGCGCCTGCCTCCCCTGCGGCGCGCCCTGCCCTTTCACAATCCGCCCTCCCTCCCTTACCCTCCTCCTCCTTTCCTCTCTCCTTTGTGCATCCCTCACTATCTCACCCGTTTTCCTCCACCTCTTTTCTCTCCTCATCTGCTGCAGCTGGTGTTGATTGCGCTTTTTTTTTTTTTAAGTTGGTACTCCTCCCCACCTTTCCTCCTCCTCACTACCCTCCCGTCAACTGCTCAACTGCGAACTCCCTCACAACTCTCCCTCCTCCTCTTATTTCTCCCTTCACCGGCCCAGCAGCAGACTACCTCGCCGCTATCCCTCCTCCTCTAGTTTCTCCCCTCAGCGGCGCAGCAGCAGACTACCTCGCCACTATCCCTCCTCCTCTAGTTTCTCCCCTCAGCGGCGCAGCAGCAGACTACTCCGCCACTATCCCTCCTCCTCTTGTTTCTCCCCTCAGCGGCTCAGCAGCAGACTACTCCGTCCATATCCCTCCTCCTCTTGTTTTCTCCCCTCAGCGGCTCAGCAGCAGACTGCTTCGCCCCTTATTCCTCCGCCTCTTATACCTCTCCCCTCATCTGCTCTGCAGCTGTCTCCTCCTCCTTATGGCGACTTCTCTCGCCCTCCCCTCCCTCCCTCTGCTGGTCCTTCAGCTCGCGCCTGATGGCAGCGCAGTCAACTTCCCCAGTTGGCTGAACTGTCTTGAGCGCACGCTGTCTGGCACCCTCGTGAGTGGCTTTAACCTCTGGTTTGTCACTCAGCAGAGTGGCTCTGGCGCCATTCCTAAACCTGCCTCTACACCTACCTCTACCTCCTCCGATCCCTATGCTGATGGCCTTCGTGCTGCTATCGCTGAAACTGAGCGGATTGCGGCCACGGCCCAAACCACTGCCGCGGCTGCTCCTGACAATGCTGCTGCCCGTGACCTCGCTCGTGTTCTTTCTGAATCCCTCGAGAGCACCCGCAAGCGCCTCTCTGAGCATCTCGCTACCCCTTCTCCTCGCTCTGCCCCTCTGCCCTCTGCTTCTGCTCCATCTCACTCTGACCTTCTCGCTGACTGGCATGTTGCCAACGCACGTGCCTGCCAGGTCATCCTTGCCTGCCTACCTCCAACCCTTCTCCCTCAGTGCTCGCACATCCGCTATGCCAAGGACCTTCTCGGCTATCTTACTGAGCGCTTCCAGTCGCAGACTCCCATCAGTGTCATTGCCCTCTTACGCGAGCTCACTTCTCTTCGCCTTGCTGACTTCACCACCATGGCGGACTATATCGCTCGTGTGCAGACGCTGTCCTCCCAACTTGCTGCTCAAAAGTTCGAACTTTCCGATCATGTCTGCGGTGCCCTCCTCCTCACAGGCCTCACTCCTGAATACAGTGTTCATGTCACCCTGTATGGTGAGCGCCCCGCCGACCAGTGGTCGTTCTCTCGTGTCTCTGCCTTCCTCCTCCAGGCAGAGCTCAACCTCCGCAGCTGCCCTCCTACTGCCGCCGCTGTCGCACCCTCTTCCGCCCCCCCTCCTCTCCCCACCACCACTGCCGCTGCCGCTTCCTCTCGCCCTCGCAACACCTTTCCTCCTTGCACCTACATCATTCGTCAGGGGCCCCGCAAGGGTCAGCCCTGCGGTCGCACCAATCATCCCGCCACCTCCTGCTTCCAGAAACTCACCGATGACTGGTTCCTGGCTGGCAACACTGGTCGCCCTCCCAACTGGCTTCAACTCTCTCGTCAGCGTCGCCAGTCTTCTGCCCAGGCGGTACTTGTGGCCGCCGACTCTGGTGCCAGTACTCAAACCTCTGCTCTCAGTGTGACTATGCCTAGTCAGGATAGCATTCTGGGGGCTTCTCCCCTTATGGACCCTCGTTTTGCCATGATGTTTGCTCCTTCTGTTAATGGCAATGATTCTCAGTATCTTGGTCCCACAGCTGCTGCTCTTTCCCTCCCTCGCACGCTTGAGTTTGTTCTTGACAGTGGTGCTACTGACTCTGTTTTTCGTGACGCTGGTGTGCTTCGCTCTTTTCCCCATCCCCTCTCCATTCAAGGGGCTGGGGATACCATGACCATGACTTGCACTGCTACCTCCTCTCTCCCCTGTCCTGCCTCCCCCTCTGGTGCTGTGACTGGCCTCTATGTTCCTTCTTGCCGCCACAACCTTCTTTCTCTCTCTGCTCTTCAACGTCTTTGTGTGCGAGCTGTCTTTCCAGAATGTGACTCCCACTGTGATCTCTATCATCGCAACCGCCATCTTGCACGCTTCACGCTTTCCCCTATCACTCGCCTCTACACTCTTCGTGTCTCTCTCCCCCCCTCTGCCCATCATGCCACTTCAGCTTCCGCCCCTCCTGTTCCTTCTTGCGACTGTCGTTCTCTCACTCAACCTACCCTCCTCCTCCATCATCGACTTGGCCACCCCAATTTTCCCCTTCTTCGCAGTATGGTCTCCTCCAAGCTTCTTCATGGCCTCCCTTCCTCTCTTCCCCCCCTTCCTCCTTCTCCTGCTCCTCCATGCACCCCATGTGTCCAGGCCAAGCTATCCCAGTCACCCCATCCCTCTTCTCCCTCTGCCTCTCCCCAACCCCTTGACCTTGTTCATATGGATCTCTGGGGTCCTTCACCTACTGCTTCTCGCCAGGGTCATCGATACTTTCTGCTTTTGGTTGATGATCACTCACGATTTGCCACTGTCTATCCCCTCCGTGCCAAATCTGACGCCCCTTCCCTGATCATTCGCTGGGCTGAGCAGGCTCGTCTGCGCTTTCAGCGTCCTGTCGCGCGCTTCCACTCAGATGGTGGTGGCGAATTCTTTCATCACTCTCTCTCCTCTTACTGTGCTTCTCATGGCATTCGCCAGACCTCCACCCTTCCTCACTCCCCAGAACAGAATGGGGTTGCTGAGCGTCGCAATCGCACTCTCATGGAAATTACTCGCTGCCTTCTCACCCATGCTTCTGCTCCCCACTCTCTTTGGAGCTATGCTCTCCTCCATGCCGCTCTGCTCTCTAACCTCCGCCCTCATCCTCATCGCCCTAGTACCACCCCTTTCCAGCTTTGGACTGGCCGCCAGCCCTCTGTTCGCTCTCTTCGGGTCTGGGGGTGTGTCGCCCATGTTCTTGTCAATCCAGCAGACCGGTCCCGTCAGGGTGGGAAACTCGCTCCCAAGACTCAACTCTGTGCCTTCCTTGGCATAAACTCTGACTGTCCTGGCTACCTTTTCTATGCCCCTTCCTCTCACCAGCTCATCCGCAGCCAGGACGTTATTTTCGATGAGACTCGATCCCCATTCCATTCCCCCCCACCCGCCCCTCCTGTCCCCTCTCTTCGCTGGTCTGATTTCGATCAGCCGTCGTCTGTCATTCCCTCCCTTCCTCCCCCCCCCTTCTCCCGCCCCTTCCCGCCCCTCCACCCGCGCCAGCCTCTACTGCCCCCCCTTCCGACATCATCTCTGGCGCCTCCCCACCCGCCTCTTCCTCTTCGGCTCCCGTCCCTTCCTCACCTCCATCTTCCTCTCCACCTCCTTCACCTGTTCCCATTCCCCCCCCTTCCCCGCGCCTTACTCGCTCCATGACTCGCGCGCTTTCTAACTTTCAACACTCTGCTCTTTTCACTCGTCTTTCTCCACCCCAGAATGTTAATCTTCTTGAAGATCGCTTTGAGGAGCTCTTCAACATTCATCCTGTTTCTCCTCTTCTGTGTGTCACCGTCGGTGACTTTAGCAATTCTCCCACTCTTCTTTCTGTTGACACCGCTGCCATTCCCACCCCTCTGTCCTACTCCGAGGCTGTGTCGGGCTTTCATGCCACTGAATGGATGACTGCCATCATTGCTGAGTGCGAGGCATTTACCAGAACCAATTCCTACATTGACTCTGTCCCCCCCCCTGGCGCCACTATTGTTAAAGGCAAATGGGTCTTCCGTGTCAAGCAGCTGCCCGGCGAACTTCCTGTCTTCAAGGCCCGCTACTGTGCCAAGGGCTTCACTCAGCGTGAAGGCATTGACTACTTTGCCACTTACTCCCCCACAGCCCGTCTCCCCACTCTCCGCCTCCTTCTTGACTTAGGCGCTCGCTGGAATTGGGAGATCCACTCCATGGACGTTTCCAATGCTTTCCTCCAGGGCGAGCTGCATGAGCGCATATTCCTTGAGCGCCCCGCTGGTTTTCCTCGCCCTTTCCCTCCAGGCACTGTTTGGGAACTCAAGCGACCTGTGTATGGCCTTAAACAGGCCCCGCGCGAGTGGCACGCCAAGCTCGCCTCCACTCTTCACTCTCTTGGCTTCTCTACCTCCACTTCCGACCCCAGTCTTTTCATTCGCACATCCCCCCACAGGCTTTACATCCTTGCCTACGTGGATGATTTGGTGCTGCTTGCTGAGGACTCCGCCGATCTTGCAGCTGTCAAGAAAGCCCTGCAGGCGCGTCTCATGTGCAAGGATCTTGGCGAGCTTCGTCACTACCTCGGCATGGAGATCCGTCGTGATCGTGCTGATCGTCTCTCTCCCAGTCTTTCTACATTCAGTCCATCCTCCAGCGGTTTGAGATGTCGCAAGCCAAGCCGGTCTCCACCCCTCTTCCCGCTAACCATCAGCTTACTGCCCCTGCCGTCCCTGCTCCCTCCTCAGAGCTGCGGCCTTATCCTGAGCTCGTTGGATCTCTCATGTATGCTATGATGTGCACTCGCCCCGACCTTGCTTATCCCCTCAGTGTTCTCTCTCGCTTTGTTGGTCTGGGCCGCCACACTGACGTGCACTGGGCAGCTGCTAAGCGCGTCTTGCGCTATCTGCGTGCCACCTCTGACCTTGCTCTCACTCTTGGTGGCTCTATTCCTCCCGTTCTCTCCGGCTACAGTGACTCTTCCTACGCTGACTCTCGCCCTGATCGTCGCTCATCTCAGGGCTATGGTTTTACTCTTGGCAGTGGTCTCATCAGCTGGCGCTCCACTCGCTCATCCTCTGTCTGCCTTTCCACCTGCGAGGCTGAGTTGTACGCAGGCACATTGGCGGCTCAGGAAGCTCGTTGGCTCTCCTTTCTCCTTGCTGAGCTTGGTCACTCTCAGTCCTCTGTGACGCTCTCCTGTGACAGTGCGAGCATGATCCATCTCACTGAAAATCCTGTCTATCACGCTCGCAGCAAGCATATCGAGGTCCGCTATTTCTTTGTGCGTGAGCTGGTGCAGTCTGGCTTCTTACGCCTTCGCAAGGTGGACGCTACTGCCAACCTTGCAGACATTTTCACCAAGGCCCTCCTGCGTGCACCGCACCGTTTCTACGTGCGCGAGCTTGGGCTCACGCGTCTCTCCACTTCTGGGGGTGTGCCGGTTCGCTAGGTGTTTTGCTCCAGAGCTTCACCTAGCCTGGGGGTGTGTTGGAGTAGGCTAGAGCTCGCTCTGGCCTTTATTTTGGTGTTCTTATATTGTTATTTCTCTGGGCTTAGAGCGAGTTACGCACTCAGGTTCATTTTAGGTTCATTTCATAATTGTTAGAACAAACCGAACACACCCTAGGTTCAATTAGGGTTTCCAACCCTCTCTCTTTTGTATCTCGACATTCTCCTCCTAGTTCAACTTCTTCAACCTCACCAAAGCCTCTCGCCATCCATGGCTTTCCTTACTTTAACATATCCAACCCCCCTCTCTCTCTCTCTCTCTCTAATGGTCCTTGTATTGATATAGCAGCAAGGTACAAGCATGCAAGTAAGGAGAAGATAGACAAGCCTAAAAGCACACTAAGAAAACATACTACCAAGCATCCTAACCAACATTCTCGGTCAACCACCCCTAAACCTCCACCAGGGGCTCTATCACGGTGAGACAATCACCCAGGTGGAGCGCATGCTGCGTCCCCCCAACTGGTGGGTGCTCTGCCATAGCTGCCTGACATGTCTTCATGAGGAATCCCACCGACTGGGCCCTCTGCAGCGCCACGGACCACCTCTGCCTGAAAAGGTGGAGGAATCTAGCTGCATGAAATGAGTTAGGTTCGGCGTTGAAGTGACGCCTAGCAGCAGAGTCCGCTAGCAGTTTCAGGAACACGGGCACTTCCGCGCACGGGCACCCGTAGGTCTCAACCGTGTCAGGCCGGCTCGCATAGTGCTTAATCTTTTTATCCGCTTGCTCCCGTGCTTAATCTCTCTCTCACTCTCTCTTTCACTCTCTCACTCTCTCAAGCGGTCATTCATTGAAGAAATTGATAAGGTACAAGCATGGCATGGGATGGTTACAACAGGTAGGATAACCTAGACATGTAAGCTAGCAAGCTGGGAAGTGAGCAAGACCCCAAGCAAACCGCCCATCAGGCTACCGCCTAGGACCGTGATGTAGCAAGCCTCTGCCTCCACACATGTACCCAACCAGACTAATCTGGCTCCCCCCTCTATATCTTCTCGAGCAGTACCCTCATCCCTAGGGTCTAGGCTCCCCCGAATTCATCCTCCAGCACCTGGCAGAGGTCCCCTAGGCTTGGTTCCCAAGGGACCGCCGGGGCTTGAGGGTAAGCCGCCTCTGCTGCCATGTTGGATTCGTTGAGGAAGCTGATGGCCTGCGAACGCTGCAGCATGATCGACCACCTCTGCCTGTAGTGTGCATTGAGGCGGCTGGCCATCGTGGTGAGGGGCCCCTCTGTATATGTCTTCTTGGCTGCTGCTACCGTTAGTAGTCGAAGGAACTGTACCGTGTCTGTGGCTAGAACCCCGTATGTCTCAACCGCCAAGCCAAAGAAGCCCACGTTGTTAGGCCGCCCTTTATACAAATGATGCTTCCTCTCGGAGGCTTCCCTAGCTGCCCATCCTGGCGGCTTCCTCACTGCCGGGTCCCGTCTTTGTAGCACAGGGTCCGTTACGGTCACGTCCGTAACCCAAGTCTACTCCTTATCCTAGAAGGCTAGATCCGCGCGCTTGCGCAGGACGGGGGGAGAAAAAACAGAGGTCTCGTGGAACGTGTTGAACCCCGCTTCTCTCGTCAACCTGAGGGCCGCGTACGCCAAGCTGTTATGGGTCCTCACCACATCCCCCCCCACCCCACAGCGCAGCAGGTGGTTGGCCAAGCTGGTGTCCGAGATGTCAGAGCCGTCTCTCTTACAAGGGCATGTTACTGTGACTAGTAAGGCGAGGCCGAGGCGGAAACCGAGCGCCAGTCCCCCGTGCCCGCACCCCTCCCCCGGCCTATCCCCCATCGTGTCCGCCAGTAGTTCCGCTGCTCTCCGTGTGTGGATGTGCCTCGACAGTAGCACCTGCAGGTTGCCTTGCCCCGCTGGACTAGCTCTGTAGGCATCTAGCACCGTTTTGGCCTTGGTCGGTAGGACTGCTTCCAGAGCCATTACCCTGTTCACCATCGGGGGATCCGGCGCCCAGTCGTAAGACAACAGTGTCTCTGCCCTGCTCAGTAGGTGAACCTCAGACAGGTGCATCTGGTGTAACAGCTGTCGTGCCGCCGTCACCGAGGCAATGTACGCCGCGGGTGCCTCAGAGATTGGATCAACAATGCTCAAGCCTCCTAAGCATACAGGCAAGGTTGCTTGACGCCAAAGTAGACTTTGCTCAAGCTCAGTAGTGAAGATCCGCAACTTGGTCGCCACTAGTGAAGCGCCCTCTAGGGCTTCGCTCCACGCTCTCCACTCCTCCCTTTCCAGCGTCTCTAGTAGCATCGTGCGGAGTAGATAGGAGATTCGGCGTGAGATACTGCGGGAGAGGAGCAGCAGCGCGTGCTGGGGGTGTAGCTGTGCGAGGCACCGGGGCAGAGGCTCTACCGAGCTCCGCGCGGACCTGGTCGGAAAAATACTCCGGAGTCCCTGCTGGGCTTCCCAACACCCTGATCCCGTCTCTACTCAGTGTCAGACCATGCAGCAGCTCAGTGTTCGCAGATTCTCCTGCTGATATTCCCCACGCCGACGACTTCGAGACATTACAGCGTAGCCTACATTGTACCAGCTCCGTCACAACGACGTCGAACGCCTTACAAGCCGCTTCCTTGGGGCCAACGATGGTTATATCGTCAGCGTAGGCGACTACCGCTACCTCCGGAACGAGTGACTCAGCGCTCTGTAGAGTGGGTTGAATAGTAGCCGCAAAGAGTAGCGGCCCGAGCGGGTTCCCCTGACGGACCCCGTGCGAGGAGATGATGTGGTCCAACCCCAGTCGTGGGTCAACAAGCAGGCGAGACGGTTCACCGTAAAGCGTGGTCACTAGCGGCAGTAGTTGGTGTAGGTTCCCATGCGAGTGTGGAGAAGAAGACCGTGTGCTCGACACTATTAAATGCGTTCTCGACATTTAGCTGGAGGGCAATGTGCTCCTCGTTCTCCTGTACCAGCACGCGTACTGTGTGGATAATGCACCCTGCCCCCCCATCACAGAAACTCCGAATTGTACTGGAAGGAAGAACTCACGGATTTTCGGTGCTAATTCTTGTAACGCCGCTTTCGCCGCTACCCGCAATAGGGCTTCTCCTTTGGCGATCTGACAGATGCCGCCTCATGTTTTTTCCAGAGCTATGAGGCGGGAGGGAAGGTTAATATCCTTCATTGCCTGAATCTGTTTCCCGTTCAGTAAGCTACGGATGACTTGCGTGAGGAGAAAAAGCACTTCCCCATTGCAATGTGCAAGGCCTTTGAGGTGTTCAAAGCACGTCCCCGAAGGACCAGCTCCAATCTCATTCGGGCATTTCACCAAGATGTCGTGGATGTCGTCCGGGGCTATGCTGATGGACGAAGCTGCTTGATCGGTTACCAGCCCGGTACCTCTATCTCCGCGACAGGGTGTTTCGTTTGTAGGGCTCGGAGAGTCGACGGTGTAGCTTTGGCGATGGGGGTTGTCTGTAGCGCCGCAACAACTTTTGAAATATTTCCTTTCTTAACCAACCCCTCCGCTCACGCACAAAGTCCCGTCTCACTCTCTCACTCTCTCTCTCTCTCACTCTCACACTCTCACACTATCACACTCTCACTCTCTCTCTCTCACTCTCTCTCTCTCTCTCTCACGCACACACACTCTCTCTCACTCTCTCACTCTCTCACTCTCACACTCTCACACTTTCACACTCTTTAACACTCTCTTGCTCCCTCTCTCTTTCCCTCTCTCTCTCTCACTCTCTCTTACTCTCTCACTCTATCACTCTTTCACTCTCTCCCTCTCTCTCACACACACACACACTCTCTCTCATAGACACACACACACACACTCTCTCTCTCACTCTCTCATTCTCTCATTCTCTCACTCACTCTCTCTCTCACTCTCTTATTCTCTCACTCTCTCTCTCTCTCCCTCTCTCTCTCTCCCTCCCTCCCTCCCTCTCTCTCTCTCTCTCTCTCTCTCTCTCTCTCTCTCTCTCTCTCTCTCTCTAATGGTCCTTGTATTGATATAGGCGGCAAATACAAGCATGCAAGTCATAGAGTCATAAGTAACATACATGCAATGCACAAGCACCCTAGATCTACAACTCCACTAGAGGCTCAATGACTGCAAAGCAGTCCCCAAGGTGCAACTCGTCCCCAATTCCCCCCACGGGCGGATTCTCTACTGCCGCGGCCTCTCCAAGCTTGAGCAGGAGGCCTACAGATTGGGCCCTTTGCAGGGCCACCGACCAACGCTGCCTGAACTGGTGCAGGAATTTTGCAGCATAGAACGATTTGGAGTCGGCGTTGAAGTGGCGCCGTGCTGCAGTGTCCGCCAAGAGCTTCAGGAAGACTGGCACCTCTGCGCAGGGGCAGCCGTAGGTGTCCACCGCTAGTGGGAAGAACTGCACCGTCTCTGGCAGGGTGGCGTAGTGCTGGATCTTCTTGTCCGCTTGCTCCCGTGCCGCCCAGCCCCTGCCCTTCTGCGCCTTGGGATCCCTGATGCTAATAGGGTCGGTAATGGTGACGTCGCATACGTATACGGCCCCACTGCTTCGGTCCGTCATTGTAAAATCGGCCGTTTGCTCCTCAATGGGGCAATGCGCCGACGACTCGCTGTGGACGATGAACCCCGCGTCCTGGGCCATGCTAATGCACGCATCGCGCAGCTCGTTATGGGTGTTGATGCGATGCTTGCCCGTGCCGCAGCGGAGTAGGTGGTTAGGGAGGCGGGGGTCCGTGATGGCGGTGTGGTCAGTGCAGTCACAGTTCTTAGGCGTGGAGAAGGGGAGGGCCAGCCGGAAACGTACGGCATTAGAGTAGTGAGTGGGCCCTATCCTCCTGTTGGCCGCAATGGGGATAGCGGTTAGCCAATCCCCGGTCCCATAGCCGGTCAGTGAGTACATCCGCTGCGTGTGTCCGCACAGGGGGTTCAGCGCCATTTGTCGTGTCTCCTTGACCTGGTCGGCATATCTGCTCCCATGTACCCTCAGTGCCAATGCGTGCTGGAGCCTGGTGTCTGATCGCTCCAGCCGTTCTTTCTCCAGGATCTCTCGTGCGTCGTCAGGTAATGCCGCTTCGCACTCCGAGAGCCATGCGTGGAGAGGCGTGGCGACGTTCGCAGGTAGCAGCATATGGTCCCGAGCCTGCGTCAGCGCGCCATCAGGGGCTCCGTCTAGTGATGTCATGAAAAGCGCAGCTTGTGTGAAGCTCGCTGCGTACCCGTACACTCCCTCAATTAGGGGGTCGGTAAGGCCTATTCCCCCCAAAGACGGCGGCAGTGAGGCCTGCGCCCAGACACGTGCTTGTTCGGTTCGGCAGGTGGGGACACGGATGCTGCATGCTGTGAGTAGTGCTGCAAGCAGATCAGTCCCCCACTGACTCCAGGTGTCGTGAGGCAGGAGATGAAGCGGAGTTGTTCTGGTGAGGTATGCCACCCGCCTCGAAACACAGCGGGTGAGCAATAACGAAGCTACCTGGGGGTCGGCTTTCTCAAGGAGTGGCAAAGGCTTTGCCATTTCCCGTAACTGACCCGACAGGAACTGTGCCGCCCCGCTGTCGGGACCCACGAAACTTCCAAGCAGGCGAACGCCGTCCTGGGAATATGGAACTCCCTGCGGCAGCAGATCCTTCACTGCTGCTTCCCTGCTCCAGGCTGCACATTTCTGCACATTGTGTCTAAGCCCCAGATGCGCTAACCGCTCGGTGAAATGATTGAATGCGGCTACAGTGGCCTCCGCCTCCCCCAGGAATGTGACATCGTCGGCGTATGCCAGACAAAGCACCTGGGGATATGCCTTATCAGTGTCGCGAAGTGCTGTGTGCATTTCTGCCGCAAACAGTAGAGGTCCAAGTGGGTCCCCTTGACGCACGCCCCGTTCGCTGGTCAGCGGGTGTGATTCAAAATTTGCATCAAGATGCAACTTGGACGGGTTACCATAGGTCAGTTTCACCAGCGGCAGTAGTGGCGATAGCCCTGGCTCTTGTAACGCGGTCGCGATAGCTTGTCGGGATATGCTGTTGAATGCATTCGAGATATCGGTCTGCAGCACCAGGCTGTTGGGTAGCTTGTCCAGATACGCCCGAGCCACGTGGATAACTGCCTCGGCTCCTCCTAGTACAGCTACCCCGTACTGTAGAGGCAGGAAATAGGCACGTGCAGCATCGCCCATGGCTGCGAGGGCTGCCTTGGCTGTCAGCCGGGTGATGCACTCGCCAATGGCGATTGGTCGAGCCCCCCCACCAGGCTTGGCCAGGGCTATGAGTCGCGAGGCTGTCAGTAGGTCCGCCACCGGTGCTGGTAGGTTGCCCCCCAAAATGGTGTTTACTAATGCGTGCAGATGGGTGCTGACTCGTCCGTTCGTGATTGCCGCGTCGCGCAGATGCTCGAACGTTGTTCCCGAAGGTCCGGCACCGACCCCGTTCTCGCACCTCCCCAGCAGTTTGGCGAAGTCCGCGTGGGTGATGGACAATTTTGACTCGGGTGTGGGTGGCCACGTCGTTTGTCCTGTTTCGGCTGGCGGATGTTTTCGTCGGAGCTCCTCCAGAATTTCTGGAGTTGGTTTGCAGACTGGCGTTGACTCCAAAGCCAACATGACTCGGCGCAGGCTGCCACGTTTCGCCAGGCCCTCGGCTCGGCTGATGACCCCGGTTGCATCTGGTTGATGACGTGGCGGCGCGGGTGAGTTGACTGCTTCAATCGCGTCCCTGTACAGTTGGTCCCATTCGCCACGCTGGAAGGCTCGGAGCCGGGCCTTTATCCGGGGCCAGTTCGGTTTCCGCGGCGAGTTTTGGCGAAGCGTCAGACGCGGCAGAAAGAGGAGAAGGCGCCAACCCGCCTCTGATTCCGGGTTTCGTGACAGGTGGAGTAACGGGGTCAGCAGCGCCAGCGAAAACAGCTGGCACAAATTGGGCGGTAACCGCCGTGCCAGAGATGGCTGTCGACTATCGCAGAGGGCAGGGATATCCCAGTTCGCGACGTCCGCGAACCAGTCTGCCCGCATCGCCAGTTCCTCTGGCGTGAAGTAGCGAGGGATGTTGGGATTTTCTCGCACCGCCTCCGTGTCCGTCGCGGCCCGATGTCGCCTGCTGCGGCCCGTCCTCGCTTGGGATTGTGTGGTTGGAATTTCGCCCGTACGATCGGCATCGGACGGTCCACCTGCAGTGTCCCGTTGCTCGCCTTGGGACCGCAATGGTCTTGCTCCCGTCCTCCTCCCGTTCTCCCGTACTCCTTCCTCTCCTTCCGTCCCTTCATCTTCGCTCGAGGGCATGGGCTCCTCCCTATAAGAGGGGTCAGTTCCCTCTTCGTCATTATGTAGCCTGCTTAAAGCCCTTCGAGCCTCTACCTGATAGCCGTTCTCCGGCCCTCCTCCCTGTCCGCTAGCTGCTCCTCGCCCTCCGCCGCGCGCTCCCCGGCCTCGCGATGGTGATTGCTGGAGTGACTGAGTACTCACCAATGCGCGCTGGCGCCGCGTCGGTTGCGTTCGAAAGACTGTCATCTGCCTCTGGAGCGGGGACCTTGGCGACGGGGTCCCCGCCGCTGTCTGCTCCGAAGTCCTTGACAGTAGCCGCTGAAATGACTCTTCCCCTCGAATCCGCGGGTCCTCATGACGTGAACGGGGCTGCGCCGTCTGCGCCGGTTGTTGCTCCCCCTGCTCCGCCTCTTGCCCCTGTTCCCCCTGGTCCTGTTGTGCCGCCGGTGGTCTCTGCTCCTGCCGGGGAGGTTGCTGTTCCTCCTGTCCCTGTCCCTGGTGCGCCCGTTGCACCTGCCGTTTCTGTCCCCGGCGTGCTTGCGCCGGCGTCTGCTTCTTCCCCGAAGGCGGCGTCCGCCACCACTGTCGGCCCGGCCCCGGTGGTTGCGCCTCAGGGCGTGGACCAGCCTGGTCCCTCTCTTCCGCCGGCGGGCCCTGTAGTGCAGCCGGCCCGTCCCCAATCGCCAGACCGCCGACTCTCCCGGCCCCATTCTCCCGCGCCCCAGCAGGAGCGCGAGTCGTCGCGGCGCCGGCGCAACTCTCCCCGGCGCTACCAGCAGCAGGCCCAGTGGCCCGCTCATCTCGGTGGGAATGGGGGCTGGCGAGGTCCCCGCGGTGCGTTCCGCCCGCCTGTGACAATGGCGGATCTTCAGCGGGAGGTGTCACGGGCCGTGCGTGAGGAGAGGGCGGCGCTGAGCCAGAGCAGTTCCCCGCGGGCCGCGCCGGCGCCAGAGGCTCCTCGTCCGACCGCGCCTCCTGTCGTCCTTCCGCCGGCTGCCGCGTTTCCTCCACCCGTCCTCGGCCCGTCAGCTCCTTCTCTGTCTGTGGCTGCGCCAGCTCCCGGCTCTCGTCTGCATCTGCCGCCGGTTCCACCTGTTGCGGGGGTGGAGTTCGTGGCCGCGGGTGGAGGCGCGGCAGCGACTCAGTATGCAGCTGATGAGCCGCTCCAGTTCCTGGCGGAGGCGCTTCAGCCTCCGCAGACTCGTGTTCCCCAGTCGACTCTCGGTCAGCTCCACCGCCTCGCCGAGAGTCTCCACGCGTTGCTGCTGATACAGGTCCTTGCTCACTCCTCACTCCCTGTGATCTCTCCTGAGTCATTCCGCGACCGTCTGCGCGAGACTTGCCTGGATGCGGCGGACCAGCTCGCAGTGCTGCTGGCGCCCGTGCTGGCTGCGCCCGCGGAGGGAGGCGCTGCTGCTGCGGGACAGCTGGACGAGGCTGTCCGGAGCTTGAAGCGGCATTTGCGCGCAGGATCTGGAGCCGCGGCGATCGGCGCAAGCACGCTTGTGGTCCGGGAGCTGTGGCGCTCCCTGACGGGCGTTCTTCACGCCCTTGGAGCTCACCGCATGTAGGCGCGGGCTCCGGTTGCTCCATTAGTGAATCTCGCGGCTAGGCCGCGGTAGGTGCTGCCATGTGTGTAATGATTGGGACTATAAACCGTCCTGTTGTGATTACTTGCCGTCCCCTCGCGCGCGGCCGGAGGCCGCGCCGTCGAGCGTCGGCCGCCGAAGGCGGCCGGCGCGAGCGAAAAATTTCTCAGCCGCCAAACTAACAATGAAAACACAGCCTTAGGAAGGCCTTAAGGAGGGCCCAGAGGCCACGGGCAGAGGCTAAAGGGCTGAGGGGAGAGGCTATTCCTCTCTCTCTCTCTCTCTCTCTCTCTCTTGAACGAACGGGCGAAAAATTTCTCAGCCGCCAAACTAACAATGAAAACACAGCCTTAGGAAGGCCTTAAGGAGGGCCCAGAGGCCACGGGCAGAGGCTAAAGGGCTGAGGGGAGAGGCTATTCCTCTCTCTCTCTCTCTCTCTCTCTCTTGAACGAACGGGCGAAAAATTTCTCAGCCGCCAAACTAACAATGAAAACACAGCCTTAGGAAGGCCTTAAGGAGGGCCCAGAGGCCACGGGCAGAGGCTAAAGGGCTGAGGGGAGAGGCTATTCCTCTCTCTCTCTCTCTCTCTCTCTCCCCTACAACCTCCCCCCACACCCTCCCCCCACACTCGCCCTCCCCCCACCTTCCCCCAGCGGCAGCAGATGGAAGGGCAAACAAGAGGAGGAGGCGGCTGGCGCTGTCACCCTTTCATCCCCTCTCCCCCCTCCAACTGCTGCAGGGACATCGAGAAGAGCGGGGAGGCCGAGTCACCCACCCCCGCCTCCCCCACTCTCGCGCATGACCCCATGCACGGCAGAGACTACGCGGGGGATGCCGCGGGAGGGGGGGGAATCGGGGAGGGGCGACGAAATGGTGCGGGGCGACGGGGGGCCGTGGGGCGACAAAACGGCGCGGGACTGACGAGCTGCGATGAGAGGGGGCAGGCGACGGACGGGACCAGCGACACGCGCGACAAGAAGCCGCATCGGGGCCATAGCGGACGATAATGGTGGGCCGATGTGAAAAAAGAATGGCCTAGGATCAGGCATGCTCTGATAGCATGTCAAAATAGTAGAGTGGCCTAGGCTTAGGAGAAACCCTAACCTAGGTGCTGTCAAGAGGAACAAGAGGTGAGTTGGCCAAAAGAGGATATTCACTAGAGTAGAGAGTACAAATATGCAAGCACAATAACTACAGTAACTGTAACCACCAAACAAAAACAGAATAACTACAGTAACCGTTTCTACAAGCAGTCAACAACAACATTATAAATATATTGTTTAGAACGCAGTTACCCGTTGTTTTGCGCGTTACTGAACTTTTTATGCTTCAGTTGACACGAAACGTTTAGGTGGTGTGATAAATAAGTCAGGTACACCACAATTACGTAAGGCAGACTGGGAAAGGTCATGTATCGCATTGAGTATCGCGCATCCGCCCACCCAGCCAGTATCGCAAAGCAACTCATTTTTTTTCCCTTGCGCAATCTATTCGCAACACTGTTTGACGAGGGTGTGGTCACTTCGCATCGCAAGCACATTTTTTTTTCAAGAAAATTGATATATGTCAGATTGCAAAAAAACCATGGTAAAGTTTGGCTGGAACTGTTAAAGGGTGGTTCACTGTTCACTTTGAACAGTACATCAAAACCTCATCTATATCTTATCTTCTCAAATTTCCAAATGCCACGTGGCACTTTACTATTCTTGCCATACAATTCCTAGTCCCACAATGTGCTCTTCGACATTCGCACTAGCATTCAATATAATCTTTACTTGCATTCCCAATTCTGAATCACCCCAGATATAAGCGCAGGCTGCGCATGCGCTTATATCAGGAGAAATGCTCTTATGGCCGATCCTCAATTATAAGCGCACCCCCTGTAAAACCCTGACTTATTATAAGCGCACGTATACTTTTATTTTGAAAACCTGATTAAAACAACGAATTTTCGGTTTAGCAGCGAGTCACATCCATTTTCACATTGTTTGACTCTCTCGAGGGTGTCACTAGTTGCGCGTCCAGTCACGATGAGCTGGGAAACACGCGTGCGCCCAGTCATGCTTGAAAAAAAAAGCTTCGTGGAGTACTGGTCAAGATAACGGAGCTAGCCACTCGTTAGGTCTCTTCTTCGCTAGTCAGTCGTCTCCATCTCAAAACAGATTAGCATGGTAGATGAGAAGCCTCTCTGAGTAGGACCAATCATCCGCAAGTTGCGGGTTGTGCTAAGGTCAGTTCGATTAGGATAGGGAAGCTTCAGTGTGAAGGTAGACGAGGAGTTTCGGGAGCTGTCACAGTGGAGTGATGGGGCCACGTCATCCACAACTACCATCAATGCTGTCCGTGTGCGACATTTGGTGAAGAGTGCGGCACGGATCTTCGCGGTTTTCCTTGAGTAGGTGAAAGCAGAGGAGGGGAAAGGAGAGAGTGCAGCAGTTGGAAAAAAGGCGATACTTCTTGCTAAAGTGTGTGCACTGTTATCAGAGTTCGCAGACGTTTCCCTTGACAAGTTGCCCCTAGGATTGCCTCCTAGCCGAGGAGTCGACCATTGTATAGAGTTGGAGCCGAGGAGCAGGACAGTAGCGAAGCCGCAGTGGGGGTTGAGTGTAGCAGAAAAGAAGAGATGAGGAGCAGGTTAGGCATTTTCTAGCGCAGGGACAGCCATCTAAATTGCCTTGACCAGCACCGACCCAGTGCCCATCCTTTTCGCTCCCAAGAAGGACAGAGGATTACGGATGTGCATAGATTACCGCGCGCTGAAAACCGCCACCTTTAAGAAAAGGTTTCCAATGTAAGAGGTAGAGGATCTCTTAGATGCAGTGCAAGGCGCTATGCATTTTTTCCAAGATCGACTTTAGGGGTTACTATCAGAATCACTAGGCAAGAATGGTTGAACTAGCAGAAGTTTGGGTACAAATATGAAACCCTAGTTGGGGTTGTACCCCATATTGGCTACCCCACTACAGCCTACAAGCATAATACAGTTTAACACACCCCCATAGGCAAAGTGGGGGAGAACAAAGGGTCACAAGACCAGTCCAGCAAAGCAAAGCAAAGCCCAGGGTGGATCACAACGTCACCACACTCCGAGCACAAGTAAAGGCCACAAGGCCAGTTCACATGCAGTGCTAGATATAGTACAAGACAAGCAACACAGTGATCAAAACCTAGCAAGCAAGCAACAAGATATATATAAAGTACAGTACAAAGAATGTCAAGCAGTGAGCAAGTGAGGAAACGTGGACACAAGGCCTAAAGAAGTACAGTGCCGCTGATGATCACTAGGCGGGAGCGCCTTGGTGAAGATATCAGCAGTGTTGGCCTTCGAGTCCACGTACACAAGCCGAAGCTGACCGCGCTGCTGAAGCTCTCGAGCAAGAAAGTAGCGAAGAGCAATGTGCTTCGTCCTGTGCTCCAGTCTGTGCTCCTGACACAAGGCAAGAGCCGCCTTGTTGTCACCGTACAGAACTGGAGGAGAACTAGGCCGCTCTCCCAAGTCAGTCAGCAGGTAGGTGAGCCAGCGTAACTCCTGTGCAGCCATGGCTGTGGCGTAGATCTCAGCCTCACAACTAGAGCCGAGAACAGAGGAAGAGCGGGTGGACCGCCACGAGACAGAACCTGAGCCAAGGCTGAAGGTGTAACCCTGTGACGACCGCTGCGTAGCCAGGTCGTCCACCCAAGAGGCGTCCGAGTGACCAGTGAGGACAACTCTGTCGCGTCCTCCAAGCACCAGCCCCATGCCTGATGTACTGCACAGGTAACGCAGCACCCTCTTAGCAGCCTCCCAGTGCTCTCGCCTGTGTCTCCCAGGCGCAACGTAACGAGCAAGGATGCTAAGAGGGTACGCGAGGTCAGGTCGCGTGCAAGTCATCAGGTACATGAGGCAGCCTACAAGCTCTGGGTATGGGCCACTCGGCTCTACGGACTCGTCCGAAGGTGGAGCTGAGAGCGAGTGGCTGGTAGCCAGAGGTGTGGCCTGTGGTGAGGAGAACTGGAAGCCGAAGCGCTGAAGGACCTGCTGCACCATGTGTGACTGAGTCAGGGTGATGGTGCGGCGAGCTCTGTCCCGGGTGATCTGCAAGCCAAGGTAACTACGCAGCTCACCCAGGTCAGTGCAGGTGTGTCTCTTCTGCAGCTCCGACTTCACACGAGCGAGTGCCTCAGTGTCAGCAGTAGCAAAGACCAAGTCGTCGACGTACACGAGGATGTAGAACGGCGGCAGCGACGTGTCTGTGCGCAGAAACAGCGACGGGTCAGCAGTAGACGGCGCGAACCCAAGAGCCGCAAGAGTAGTCCTCAGTGTGTCGTGCCACTCACGTGGCGCCTGGCGGAGACCGTAGACTGGCCGGCGGAGGCTCCACTGGGTACCAGGGGGAAACGACCCAGTAAAGCCAGGTGGGCGGCGCAGCCAGATCTCCTCGTGCAGGCTGCCCTGCAGGAACGCTGTGCTGAAGTCAAGAGAGTGAAGCTCGTAGTCACGCTGAGCAGCAACGTGCAGCAGAACCCGAAGAGTGGTCATCTTCGGGGTGGGGGAGAAGGTCTGGAAGAAGTCGACCCCCTGACGCTGACTGAAGCCTCTAGCAACGTAACGAGCCTTGAAGACAGGCGGAGAACCTGGCGGCCGCTTCACCCTGAAAATCCACATGCCATCGACGATGTTCGCCCCAGGAGGGGGAACCTCGTCGACGTAGGTGCCTGTGGACTTCCAGGATGCCATCTCTGCGTCCATGGCTGTCTGCCACTGAGAGGAGTAGGGACCCGAGATCGCCTCTGCGTAAGTGCGCGGAGTGGGGATGTCTAGTGCATCCGGGTCTCCCTCAAGGGCAAGCAACCAGGCCACGAGATGAGGTACAGCAGCCGCAAGAGAGTCAAAGTCCTCCTGCCTGTCCTCAAGGACGTCCGTGCCAAGAGCACACTCACCCCCGACGGACGGAGGACAGACAGACGCAGACTCTGACTCAGCGACAAGGCTAGCAGCGTAGTCTAGACGACAGGCAGCAGCAAAGTCAACCAACTCAGCGACCAGAGCAAACGCAGCAGAGGACTCAAAGGTGGGGTCAGTGACAACAGTAGCAAGGAGACGCGTGATTGTAGGGTGCTCAGCGCGATACCGGTCAGACTCAGGGTCCGGAACGGCAGGTAAAGAGGATGCAGGAGGAGACGGTAGAGGGACACGCCGAGGAGCAGTAGAGGGACGCAGAGTCATGTAGTGAGTGCCTGGGACAGGAGGAGGACGCTCACGACGGACACGACTACCAGTGCGAGCAGGACGAACAGGCGACGCAGGACGAGACTCAGGCTCACGTCGCTCTGTAAGACCTCCTGTGGGACCAGTATAAGGAGAGGGAGCAGGGAGAGGCGAGGCAGGCGGTAACTGTGACTGCGGCTGGACAGGCGGAGGACACTCTACGGAGGGAGGAGGACAAGGAGGAGGAGCCTGCCCAAGAACCTGCTGAAGGAGCGGTACGAAGTACGGTCGCGGCCGCGCAGCGTCTCCAGAAGCAGACGGGACTCCAGCGGCCGGGTCCTCAGCACCAGTAGCAGCTCCACCGTCCGACTCCTCAGCACCAGCAGCAGCTCCACCAGGTGGGTCCGCAGCACCAGCCGCAGCGCCACCCCCAGAGTCGGCAGCTCCAACTCCGCTAGCACCGCCAGCGCCAGAGTCCCCAGCTCCAGCAGCTCCAGTCACAGTGCTCCCAGAACAGCCAGTCCCGGCAGCTCCAGTACCCCCAGTACGAGCACCCCCAGGACGAGCAGCTCCAGCACCCCAAACTCCAGCCGAGCCACTAGGACGGCGAAAGCGTCGGACGTACCAGTCGCGAAGCTGCTGCGGTGTGAGAGACTGCTCAGCACCCCGAACCGGAGCACCCCCAGACGCAGTAACCCGAGGCTCCGTAGGCTCAGTAGCAGCACCCCCAGGCTCAGTACCCGCAGGCTCAGTACCCGCAGGCTCAGCACCCCCAGTCGCAGCACCCCCAGGCGGCAAACTCTCAGGCACAGTACCCTCAGCTCCAGCACCCGCAGTCCCAGCACTCCCAGGCCCCGCACCCGCAGACTCAGGCGCAGCACCCCCAGGCGCAGCACCCCCAGGCTCCATACTCTCAGGCACCGTACCCTCAACTCCAGCACCCTCAGTCCCAGCACCTGCAGCCCCAGCACCCCCAGGCCCAGCACCCCCAGGCTCAGCACCCCCAGGCTCAGCACTCCCAGCAGCACCACCCGCAGCAGCACCTGAGTCACCTGTGACCTCGACAGGCTCAGCGACGGGAGGAGGGTCTACCTGAGAGACACCTGAAGGAGCAGGACCCTGAGGGGGAAGGGGGTCTACCGGAGGGGGACCAGGAGCAAGGAAAAGCGGCGGGGGAGGGAGGGGGGCAGTGCGGTAGGGGAAGAGACGGTAAAAAGGGACCGACTCGTCAAAGGTGACATCCTGAGAGGCGAAGACCCGGCGCGAGGTGGGGTGGTAAAACTGCCAGCCAGGCGCGTCAGGGACAAAGCCAAGGAAGACACAGGGAAGCGTGCGGGAGGAGAGCTTGTCCGCAGACGTATCGCGGACAAGGGCACGAGCACCCCACACCCGGAAGCGCGACGCATCGCCAACCTCCCCCGTCCAACGCAGTGTGGGCGAGGTCTCCGGCAAGGAGACACGGGGCCAGAGGTTGAGCTGATGCGCGGCGTACCGGACAGCAAACGGCCACAGAAAATGGGGAGCCGCCGCGTGGACCAAGGAGGTACGAGCGACCTCCATGACCAGGCCAATGCGGCGCTCAGCAACCCCATTCTGCTGTGGGGAGTCCGGAAGCGTGAAGGTCTGCTCGATGCCCTCCGCCTGACAGAAGGTCCTCAAGAGATCGGAGGAAAACTCACCACCTCTGTCAGAGTGCAGACGCAGGACAGGAAGATCCGTCCGGAAACGGCGGCGGAGCTGGAGACGAACGGTGCGGATCCAAGGGATCAGAACAGCAGGGACCTCACCCTTGGTGCGCAAGGGGAAGACCGTGGTGTAACGCGAGTAGTCGTCGACAACCAGCAAAAAGTACCGCTCACCGCCCTGACCACGAACGCGGGCTGGGCCCCACACGTCCAGGTGGAGGGTCTGCAGAGGAGCCTCTGTCGGGGGGAACGAGGAGGAGTGAGGAGCGGCGCGCTGCCGCCCCTCGACGCAAGGAAGGCAAGGCGGCGCAGGCGAGGCAGGGAGGGGAGGGAGGGACCTGGGAAGACCGGACACAAGGAGGCGACGGTGCATGCCACGAAGGCGTGGCAAGGAGGGGTGACCCAGGCGGTGGTGCCAGAGAAGAGTCTGGTGCGACAGGGAACGACACTCACAGGCGTGGGCCACCAGACCTGACGCAGACACCTGACCGACAGCAGCTACCTGGGGAGACGCAGTGGTCAGTGTGTAGAGACTCGACCCCGGCCGACGGGTGAACGTAGCCAGGTGACGGCCGGTCCTGGAGCACGTGCAGATCGCCACACGCTGTCCGCCAGGGGTAAAGGTGTCAACCCACTGATCCTGGAGGACAGCGTTGCTCACCAGGTTCGTCGAGAACGAGGGGAGGTGGAAACCCGACAACGAGCCAGACGGAACCGCCGGACAAGGGAGGACAGTGGTGGACTGGGCAAGGACTGGGCCCCCAGAGGGGTCAGCCAAGGAGACTGGGACCGGTGCAGGAAGCGGTGTGAGCTCAGTACTGTCACGGAAGAAGCAACGGGAAGCACCTGAGTCAAGGGTGAAGGTGTGACAGGCCTCAGCCGGTGCGGTACCTGAGAGAGGAGTCTCTGTGGGTGCTGTACCTGAGAGAGCAGACTCGAAACCAGCCGGGACAGCACTGGGGGGAGCAAGTACAGGGGGCACCATACCAGAGAGAGCAGACTCACTAGTACCCAGGGCAGCGGGCTCTATACCTGGGTCAGGCGGCACACACAAGTAACAGTCTCCCTCGGCACTAACAGTCAATGCATACATGGCAGCAATAATAGCATCATAGTCAAGAGCAAAGACATCAACACCAGCCCTCATGAGCTCAGCCCAGCGGGGGCGCTCAACATCCGCACCCATCTCCTCACGCCAAGCGTCGTCAAGGCGGGAGAAGCAGCGGTACGGGGTGTGGAACCTCCCACACGTCTGTCCCTTGCGGTCACCTGTGCGAATGACATAAGAACAGCGGGCACTGGCCCCCGACGTCCCACGCTGAGCAAGCCACTCATGAAGCTGCTGGGTCGTCTGGGGACGCTGCTGCTGCTGGGAGCTCTGGCCCGAGCCAGTGCCTCCACTCCGACCTCCGCCGCCACCACTACCACCGCTCCGACCGGCACCGCCACCACCGCCACCACCGCCACCGCCGCCACCGCCGCCGCCGCCACTACTGCCACTGCTTCCTCCGCCGCCCCCGTCTCCACCACCGACCCCACTCCCACCAGCGCTCCCGCCACCGCTCCCTCCAGCACCGCCTCCCCCCCCCCCCCCCCCCCCCCCCTCCCCCACCTCCTCCCCCCCCAGCGCCACCACCACCACTTTTGCCCCCCTTGCCCTTGCCGGTGCGGCGCCTCCCACCAGGAGTAGAAGCAGCGCCAACAGACTCAGCACCAAGGAAGTCAACAGCAGCAGCAGCAGCGTAGGAGGGAGCGAGGGGAGAGGGAGAACACCCCTCAAAGATGGGGGTGCGAGGAGCGCCACGAGCAGCACCAACAGCTACAATGCTCTTTTCGGCCGCGAGCAGGTGCTCCTCTAGGAGGGCGACTGTGAGCTCAGTGGGACAGCGAGCAAGGAAGTGGTCTCGAACTGAGCGGAGGGTGTCAGGGAGACGGGTGACTATGAAGTGGAGTGTCCAGTACAGTGGAGGGGGGTTCTTAGCGCAGAACTCGGTGGGAAGGGCGGCACGCAGGCGAGCATCACTAGTGCGAAGGTGGGTGATAAGATCGGCGACTGTAGTAAAGGTGGACAGATCGGGGAACAGGTACGGCAGCATGAGGCGGCTAAGCTCGGCTGTGGCAGGCGAGGAGTAGCGAGCGACGACAGCGTCGTACAGGGCCTTAGCGGATTTGCAGTCGCCAAAATGCTCTAGCTCAGCTAACGGCAGGTGACTGCGAATGGCTAGGCGAGCAGCTGCGTCACGAGTCTGCCAGTGGGAACGAACACTAAGCTCAGCTGTGGCAGGAGGGGCAGGCGCAGCACCAGACGCGTAATCATAGAGCGACACATGCTCCTTGCTATCGCTCAGGAGGAACAGCTGCAGGTCATCTAGCCAAGCGGTGAACCGCACAGGGCGGCCCTCAGCATCGAACGACAGCACGCGGATGGAAGCCATAGCGACAGTGTGACAGAGTAACGCAAGCTGCCGCAGCAGGGGAAGGCGACTGTGCACGGATAGAGAGCAGCGGGCGAGGCTGGCGCTACGGGCAGGCGGCGCTGCAAGCGGTCAGCGCGACGGGAGGGCGACGCTGCGAGCGGGCAGCGCGGCGGACGGGCCGGGAAGCGGGCAGCGCGGCGGGCAGGCGGCGCTGCAAGCGGGCAGCACGGCGGGCGGGCGACGCTGCGAGGCGGGCGGGCCGCGAAGCGGGCAGCGGGCGGGCGGGCGGGCTGCGAAGCGGGCAGCGGGGCGAGCGGGCTGCGATGCGGGCGGGCCGCGAAGTGGGCAGCTAGCGGGCGGGCGGGCTGCGAAGTGGGCGGGCCGCGAAGCGGGCAGCGGGGCGAGCGGGCTGCGAGGCGGGCGGGCCGCGAAGCGGGCAGCGAGCGGGCGGGCGGGCTGCGAAGTGGGCGGGCCGCGAAGCGGGCAGCGAGCGAGCGGGCTGCGAAGCGGGCGGGCCGCGAAGCGGGCAGCGAGCGAGCGGGCTGCGAAGCGGGCGGGCCGCGAAGCGGGCAGCGAGCGGGCGGGCGGGCTGCGAGCGGGCGGCTCGGCGAGGGGCGCGCGAGGGCGCTAGTGAGGGGCGCGCGAGGGCGCTAGCAAGGGGCGCGCGAGGGCGCTAACGAAGGGGCGCGCGAGGGCGCTAACGAAGGGGCGCGCGAGGGCGCTAACGAGGATGCGCGCGAGGGCGCTAACGAGGGGCGCGCGAGGGCGCTAACGAGGGCGCACGAGGGCGCTACGAGGCTAGGGCACGGGGTAGCGTGGTAACCGCATGCGAGCGGTGGTGGGCCCTTAAAAAACGGTCGGTAGGTCCTAGGGACCTCCTGCTCTGAATACCATATCAGAATCACTAGGCAAGAATGGTTGAACTAGCAGAAGTTTGGGTACAAATATGAAACCCTAGTTGGGGTTGTACCCCATATTGGCTACCCCACTACAGCCTACAAGCATAATACAGTTTAACAGTTACCACCAGATTAGAGTAGTTCTAGAGGACCAACACAAGATGGTGTTTTGTACGAAGTAGAGATTGTAAGGGTTAAGAGTTCTACCGATCGGATTGACCAATGCCCCAGAAACATTTTAGATGCTCATGAACACCATCCTGTCCGAGTTCCTAGGTTTGTTTGTCGTAGTTTACCTTGACGACCTATTCTTCTCCAATATGAAAGATGAGCGCGTGCAGCACTTGCAGAAAGAATTCAAGGTCTTGCCACTGAGCAAGTGTGATTTCTTCCTCCGCTAGATCGAGTTTATAGGTCACGTCATATCTGTCAGTGACATTACGATTGACCCAGAGAACATCGCTGCAAGGGTGGCACCGACCTCAGTCAAGCAGTTTCGAAGCTTTCTAGAATTCAGAGGCTTTTATCGTCGTTTCGTTTAGGGATTTGCATCAAACGCTAGTCCACTTGCCGGCCCACTTTGGGAGGGAGAAGAATCTGATTGGGGTCAAGCGCAGCAGCAGGCGTTTAAGCAGATGTAGCATTCGCTCACATCTTCACAGACACTGTCGTACTTTGTAGTGACCGACGCATCAGATCAGGCCATTGGAGCAGTACTTATTCGGGACTAAGGCCGCGGGTTGCGGCCGGTCGCATACGAGTCGCATAATGCAAGAGGAGCAGAGCTGAACTATTCTATTTGCGACGGTCAAGCGCGGCAGCAGGTGTTTAAACAGATGTAGCATTTTCTCACATCTTCAAAGACACTGTGGTACGTTGTACTGACTGATGCATCAAATCGGGCCATTGGAGCAGTACTTATTCGGGACCATGGCCGCGGCTTGCAGCCGGTCGCGTACGAGTCGCATAAGGCGAGAGGAGCAGAGCTGAACTATTCTATTTGCGACAGGGAAGCACTCGCGATCATCCATGCGTAAAAGGGGTGGAGATGCTACATAGAGGGGGGGAGATAGTGTTATATGCACGGACCATTGCTCGCTTCGCTTTCTCAAGTCGCAACCGCAGCTGAGTCGTTGCTTGGCTAGGAGGATGGAGTTTTTGGAGGGGGGTTTTCACTTCAGCATAGGGTACAAGCCAGGCATTCACAACCCAGCAAAACCGTACACTCGCCCTAGTTGCCAGCTTGTTCGCCTCACAGTCACTGCCGGCCATCCATTTCTTATTGCACTCTTCGAATATGGTTACATAGTAGATCCTGAATTGACACTGCAACCACCCGCATGAGCACAAGTGCAAAGTAGTGTTTACATTCGGCAGGGTACCACACAGATCTGAGGTCCTACTTACCATCCTCTTCGGAAACTCCTTTCCGAGGCACACGGCGTAATTAACACATGTCACTTTGGAGCGGATAAGATGGCTAAGTCACATAGTTGTGCGTACTTTTGGCGAGGGCTTGCAGTAGACGTAGAAGACTAAATTCACTTATGCAACACGTATCAGCATACGAAGTCCTCTTGCCAGTGTAAAGTCGGACCTTTGCAACCAATTCCACCACACGACCGCCCTTAGCAGGTAGTTGAGATCGACTTTAATATGTCATTACCGTACAAAGTTAGGGGTTACGATGCCATCTTCGTCGTAGTGGACAAGTTCTCTCGAGTAGCGCATTTCGGCAAGGTGACAGTAGAGGAAGCCGTGACACTGTTCGTAGATAACGTAGTCTAATCGCATGGAGTTCCAGCATCCATAATCTCAAACCGCAACCCTTGTTTCACTTTAAAGTTCCGAAAGCAGCTTTTTGCACTGTTTGGGACCTGGTTAGTCATGTCATCTACATCCCATCCAAAGACGGACTTAATGACAAAGCGCGTGAACCAGACCTTGGAGCAGATTCTTTGCTTCATCACGATGCACGACGCAGCCGCATGGGACAAGAAGACGAGCATGGTAGAGTTCGCCTACAACAATATGCACCATTCGTCTAGGGTAGACGTAGTCGCTGAGCATCAGCCAACTCATGGGAAAAGGTGTACACTGTTTATGCGACAGAAGAAATCGTGAGATAAATATTTACTCTTCAAGGGAAGGCTACTTTATAGCGTAACCAATACCACAAGGTGGAATGTTCATGAAGGAACTACAGCTGATATTGAATGCATTCTAGCCTTCGTCACCGAGACAGATTTTCATCCGAAGGAGCTTAACACCAAACTGGGTCATCATGGTTTTCTGTGAGAAGACGTCACACCGATTGAGTTAATAGCTATGCACATCACGAACTGCAATTGCAATAGAAGAATCGATAAGCACAAGCGAGGGAAAAATGGAACCAGTGCAACATCCATCGCGGTCCACTTACGTCGACTTGTCCGCTACTCAAAGCGCTATACGAGAATGAGTCTCATTTAAGTCATGCAAACTTCGTTGCCAACTCTTAAGTTTATCGACAATCAGCAAGATATGCAACATCAAAAGAAGTGACACAAACGGTTATGACATCATAGCAGCACAACAACATATAATACCTTTTGACCTAGCGTGTTTGACAAAGACACCTTACCTTTAACCGGCGGACATGAACTTCGACAGCCTTGCCACATCTGTATGCTGTGTCCCAAAGCTAATCTTCATTGGCAGCCATTTCTGTGATACCACAATCCCATTGCACATGTATACAAGCCACTGGGAAAGGTGTACAGTAACATTTTGGTAATTCCGCAACAAAAAGGACAACCAGATTTTAACTATGTTATTACATTCATTGAAACCGCCACTCGATATGTCTGGTACACCCTCATCCTTTCTTGCGACCTCGCTTATGAAGCCTTCGTTGCATAGCTTTCGGTACAAGAATGGGAAAGTAACTTGCTGCTTAAGAGCTTCCAGATTGGCGTGAGCATTAGACAAGCAGTCACGGCGCTTCAAAGGCTACCTGGCTGTTTGAGGAAAAATGAAGCTGCAGTCACTACCTTACCAGCATCAGCAATAGGGTATTGCAGAATTGAATAACAATATCTGACAGGTCATCATGCGAAAGCTACTTATGGAAGCACGGCCCCCTCTTTCCTGAGTCACTAGTCAGAATGTGCTTTCGGGCAAGCGGGTCTTCTGTGTTAAGGCTAACGCGGATAGGTCAAATGGGCGCTTTAAATCACGGTGGATTATTTGCGATTTCGACCAGACACACGACGTTAGTTAGGTGAACATTTCGCTCCCTTCATTCAACACATGTGACAAATCGATGTTGCCATGGCTTTTCTTTATACTCTCGTTGATACTTCAATCCTCGTTGAGCAGCCGCACAGCTATGACACCGACCCTTCCCTCTTGAAATTAAATGGGCACCACATCTTTCGCAGCACCATCTCTACGCTGAATTTATTTGTATCAGTTTCCATTAGGTTGTTAGAGACTAAGAACGGAGTCTATATAGATTAGGGGCCCAAATTTCTCAAAATCGTTGGCTTGGAATTCTGGACAGAATCGTCGAGTTCACAAGAAACGTCGTCGACGAGATATTAAATTCGGCGCACTAGGGGGTATGCTGCCACAGAAAACTTAACTCAAGAACAATTGTTTCTCACAAATTACCACAAAGAGGATTAGAATAGCAAGAAACCAGGTAAGAGGGAAGAGGAGGACGAGAGGGAAGGTCCCCAAGGAGTCCCCAACCAAGGAAACCCCATACCACACAATTCCCCTCTCTATAAGCACCCCAACTTTGACATTTGTCACTTTCCCAACCCATGCCATCCACCTCACCCAACTTGGCCACACTTGCCAACCTGGTTTGGCTTCTCCCAACCATTTGGCATCATCTACAGTAGAGTGACGAATTTTCCCAACCATTTGGCATCATCTAAGTCTATACCCCATTTAGAGTCACTCCACAAATTCCCAAAGTCGCCGCATCACAATCAAAACTTCGAACGATAATAACTTTCTCGTTCTTGCTCCGATCGTGACGATTCTTGGTTCGTCGGAAAGCTCTTGAGCAGGGAAGTCATTTCAGATATCTGCTCAAGCAAAACATCATTCACACACACTCAGAGAATCCAAACCACACCAAACACAAATTCTTGCACACGCTCATACCACGCATGCAACGCACGAACATATGATGGGAGGCAAACAGACGTGAATGCGAATGATAGCATCACATAACAAACTCCCCCTCTGGCTGCCAACCATCATCCCACATGCCATAGCTCAAGCATGCACCCTCAATGCACACTCATCCCAGCAAGCTTCATGCCCTTCCAATGCTCAGATTCAGCCAGGCGCTTGGTGAGAATGTCAGCCGCCTGCTGCTGGGTCTTCACAATCTCCAGCCGCACCTCTTTGTCAAAGAGCCTCCTCGTCCAATGCCACTTTGGCCTGATGTGCTTTGTCAGGCCATGAAGGCAAGCATTCTTGGCCAGCTTCACAGCCGACTCATTATCACAGAAAATCACAGTCGGCTCCTTTTGACCAACTCCAATCTCCTCCAGCAAGCGCCTCAGCCACACCACCTCCTTGGCCCCATGATGAAGGGCCATGTACTCTGTCTCACACGAGGACAGCCCCACCTCATTCTGCTTCTTGCTGCGCCAGCTCACTGCACCACCTCCAAAGAGGCACACATAGCCTCCAATGCTGGTGCCATCCGCCTTCACTGAGTTGAAGCTAGCGTCGGTGTAGCAAGTCAAGAGCATCTCCCCCTTGCTCAAATCAGCTGCACCCCTCTGCAGCCTCTGTCGCACAGCACTGTACTCCAAGCCCACTGATGCCGTTGCACTCACATAGCGGACCAACCTCTTGGCCGCTTCCAGCTGCTCATGACTGGGACGTGACACCACACTCGCAAGCCTGGATGTAGCAAAGGCAATGTCAGATGGGCCGGGTGTGGTTCGCCGCATAGTTGAGTGCCCCCACCATGGAGTGAAACAGCTTCCTGTCACTCTCACCCACCACCTCCTCATCAGCACAGGGCTCCACAGTAAACACCAAAGGCAGTGGGGTGGCTGGCTTTCCTCCATCTTGCAGCCCATACTTCTCAGCCAGCCCCTCACAATACTTCCTCTGGTGCAACCTCAACACTCCCTTGTCGAGGTCTCTCTCCACATGCATCCCACGTCTCCCATCTTCGAACACTTGTACTGCATCTCAAGCATCTCCTCCACACGCTCAATCATCGCAGACGACTCAGAGAAAAGAAGGATGTCGTCCACGTACACCAGGAGCATGAGGAACTGCTCCTTCTCTTGCAGCAGGAGCAGGCTATGATCACACTCGCTCTTCTTGAACCCCCCAGCCAGCAGTGTCTCCTGCAACTTGTGGTACCATGCACGAGGAGCCTGCTTCAGGCCGTAGATGGCCTTCTTCAGCCTGCACACCCTGCCGCTCCCATCATCCAACCCCTCAGGCTGCAGCATGTACAGCTCCTCCAAAATAATCCCATTGAGGAAGGCGGTGGTAATGTCCATCTGCTTCACCCGCCATCCACGGTTTGCAGCCATTGCCAATGACACTCTCAGTGTTGTCCCTTTCCCCACAGGAGCAAAGATCTCGTCAAAGTCCTTGCCCTTTGTCTGCTGGAACGACTTGTAGCGGGTCAGCTCCTCATCAGGGCCATACTTATGCCTGAAGATCAGCTTGGAAGAAATGGCCTTCTTCCCAGGTGGCAGCTCACACAGCTCCCACGTCTCGTTCTCCAGCAGAGAATCATACTCCTCCTTCACACTCTGCTTCCATTTTTCAGCATCGGGCCCACTCAAGGCCTCGGTGAGCGTCTTGGGCTCAGGGACGGCTGCCCAGTAGCAGTGCGCTATCTCCTCCTCATCACACTGCTCAGCCACACTCCCAGCCCGTACCACCTTTGGCTTGCCAAAACTCGGATAGGTCAGCCGGTTAGGAGGGCGCACATCCCTCCTAGGACGGTCAGCCGTATGTGCGGCACCTTGTGGAGCAATCTGCTACTGTGGCTGTTGCTTCTGCTGCTGCTGCTGCTCCTCCACCTCAGGTTCTCCCCCATCCTCAGTCACCCCAGAGATCTCCTCCTCTGAGACAGAAACCTGCACCTGTCTTGAAGGCCGCTGCACCTCATCGGCCTCAATGATCAGCGGTGTAGTAGGAAGCTTCTGCTGCTGCTGCTTCCACTCCTTGTAGTACAGAGACTCGAGGAATTTCACATCCCTCGACACAGTCAGCTGCTGGCTGGTCAAATCCCATATCAACCAGCCCTTGTGATCCTTAGCAAGTCCTAAGTCCCCATCTCCCAGAAGCTTCCAGCTTTCCCCTCTTCTCCTTAGGCACATGAAACACCACCATGCAGCCATAAGCTCTCAGCATGTTCACTGCAGGTGCACTCCCATACCACTTGGTGTAGGGGACCCACTGCTTGTCCCCCACAGTTGCCAGCACCCTGTTCTTCACAAGGGCGACCTGCCTCAGTGCAGTCACCCAAAACGGATCCGGCAGCCCTGCACGCCCAAGGAGAGTGCGAGCACCTTCCTGCAGGGTCCGGTTGAACCGCTCAGCCACGCCGTTCTGTTGCGGGTTGTAGGGCACTGTGAGCTGATGCTGGATCCCCTTCTTCTTCAGCACCGCCTCAAAATCAGCGCCAATGAACTCTCCTCCATTGTCGGTGCGGATCACTTTCACCTTGTGTCCGCTCTCCCTTTGAGCCCTCGGCATCCACTCCTTAAGAACAGCCGCTGCCACCTCTCCCTTGAGGGGGTACACCCACACCGCACACGTGTGGTCGTCCACAATGGTCAGGAAATAGCGGCTGCCCGAGAGAGAAAGGGCCCTCGTAGGCCCCACCACATCCATGTGCACAAGCGCAAGTGGTGCCTTGGCTGGTCCTGTGCTGCTGCTGAAAGGGAACTTGGTGAATTTCGTCTCAAGGCACGTAGGGCAGCTCCCAATCTCCTTTGCTGCCCCCTTCACCTCCAGCCCCTTCAAGCTCCCATCCTTCACCAATTTCTGCAGCATCGGAATGTTGATGTGGCACAACCTCTCGTGCCACGTCTCCCAATCGGCCTCACCACTCCCAGATGAAGCCTTTGCCCATGCAGCTGTTGCATCCACACCAGCAAGCACCTCACCATGTGGTTGCTGTGGCTGCTGCACCTTCTTGACTGCATCCAGGGCCCCAGCAGTTGGTGCAGTCTCCTCTCCTCCTGCAGTTGCTTTAGCCGCTGCTGCTGCCGTTGCCGTTGCTGGTGGTTTCCCATTCCAAGGGATGATGGGCAGCTGCCATAGGTCCTTGATGCAGCTGCTCTTCTCCTCCAAATCCCACAGCAGCAACTTTCCGAGCTTAGCGCGGCAGCTGGTTGGGCCGAATGTAACTTTGGCCTTGCTCTTCTGCAGTCGGCGCACAGAGAGGAGGTTAGCGGATAAATATTCAACAAGGAGGACATTCCCAAGTCCCACAAGCTCCCCATTAGCTCCCATTATCTTAGCATTCCCAACACCAATCATAGGGAGCAAAGCACCTGAAGCGGCAGCCACAAACTTGATCTTCCTAGGGGGCTTTACCTCATCAAGCAAATCTGCCCGTGGGGTCATGTGGCTTGTGCAACCTGAATCTATCACCCAGTGAGTGAGGGGGTGCATCACAACCTTCCCAACCGAACCCACATCACCCTCACTCCAAGGGAGGCTTTACCTTGTGCACCTTCACCTTGTGCACCTGAAGGGAGGCTTTACCTTGTGCACCATTCATATCCTCAACCATCAAGAACATCCCAGGGGAGGCTTTACCTTGTGCACCTTCACCTTGTGCACCTGAACCTTGCATAGCGCCACCTCGCGCGCGTTCACCACTTGGCGGCTTCATGCCTGGAGGTGCCCATCCCTCAGGCCGGCTGAAACACTTGAACCATGGGTGTCCAGCCTTCTTGCAGTACCAACATGCACCCTCCATTCGGGTGCTCCCCCTGCCACCAGAGCTCCCATGCCCCTCGTTGTAGTCACCTCGGCCTCTCCCTCTGCCAAAGCCTCTCCCACGGCCTCGGCCTCTCCCACCCCCTCTTCCTCTGCTTCCTTCTGCAGCTCCATACCCTTCAGCAGTTTTGTTGGCAGCACCACCTCCTGTGTGGCGCCTGCGGAAGTCCTCCTGCAGGATCTGCTGCCGTAGCCACTCAGGCGTCCACTTGTCCTGCTGAACGTTGAGGGTGGGGATGAGGTTCTCCCACGAGTTGTCGAGCACCGAGATGATCTTGGTGCACTGCTGCATCTCCGACACCTTGCTGCCCGCCGCTGCCATCCTCGCATAGGTGTCCTTGATCTTGTCAAGGACCGGCTTCACATCATCTCCCGATCGCATGGAGATGGCCGCCAGCTCCTTCTCGAGCACGATCACCATGGGCAGCGTGTTGGGCTGAATCACGTCGCGTAGTAGCTTCCACGCCTTAGGACCGGAGTCGTCCAACTCGACCAAGTCCTTGATGTGCTGGAACATGTCGTTGTTGACCGATTGCAAGATGAGGTCGAACAACACCGCGCTCCGCTCAATCCACCGATCCCGAGCATCTCCTTCCTCGGGCATTTTCTCTTCTCCCATCGCAAGTTTCAGCAGCTTGTAGCGCTTGAAGACGCTCCTCATCCGCCCACTCCATTCCTCGTAGTTGGAGCCATCCAACGCCTCAATCTTGGATGGTGGCGGCTCACTCCTCTTTTCAGCTGCATCTCCACTCCCTTGACTCATCTCCTCTGCTCCCAATCAGAGGTTTCAGCTCCCCCTTTTGCTGTCCACACCGAAGTCCCACAATATTTTCACAAGTGTCGGCGCCAACGAAATTTCGGCAGAGTTTCCCCTTAGCGGAAGTCACATCCAACCTCTAGAACACCACTTAGGCACGCCCACAGGCCATGGTGGGTCTAGGAGGGTCTTGACACCTCAGTAGACTCTTCACAACGTCCTCAATCAGCTCTGATACCACTTGTTAGAGACGAAGAACGGAGTCTATATAGATTAGGGGCCCAAATTTCTCAAAATCGTTGGCTTGGAATTCTGGACAGAATCGCCGGGTTCACAAGAAACGTCGTCGACGAAAATTGCAGGGTTGGAATCTCGCGAAAACCGAATATGTTGTAGCGCTGGACCGTGGCTACAAGTCCCAATTTGAATCACATGAAAAGGTGGAGTATATCGCGAGATATTAAATTCGGCGCACTAGGGGGTATGCTGCCACAGAAAACTTAACTCAAGAACAATTGTTTCTCACAAATTACCACAAAGAGGATTAGAATAGCAAGAAACCAGGTAAGAGGGAAGAGAAGGACGAATTTTCCCAACCATTTGGCATCATCTAAGTCTATACCCCATTTAGAGTCACTCCACAAATTCCCAAAGTCGCCGCATCACAATCAAAACTTCGAACGATAATAACTTTCTCGTTCTTGCTCCGATCGTGACGATTCTTGGTTCGTCGGAATGCTCTTGAGTAGGGAAGTCATTTCAGATATATGCTCAAGCAAAACATCATTCACACACACTCAGAGAATCCAAACCACACCAAACACAAATTCTTGCACACGCTCACACCACGCATGCAACGCACGAACATATGATGGGAGGCAGACAGACGTGAATGCGAATGATAGCATCACATAACATAGGTAATGCATGATCATGGTATGTACCTGTCATAATCGCGATGGTGCTTCGTTCTCCTCGTTTTTTAGGTTGATGGCCTTCTTTGCATTGGCACTAGAACGACCGTCCTCTAGAACTTTGAAGGGGAGCTACAAACCAATTCGATCGTGAAGATCTCGACCAACGTCACTCAGTAATTTTTGCTTAACACTACTGTGTGTTCCACTGGTATTCATCTATCCGCTGAGGAACATGTTGAGAATCCAATACATACCGTTCGATAGTTATTCGTCAAGGATGACGTTGAACAGGGCAAGTGACAACCTAGCTACTGCCGCGCGAGAGAAATGACTCCAGATTTCTTAAACAATTCATTGCCTCGAACGAAGTTCCGGTACTGCATGCTGTTGATTGGACCCAGTCACTTTATCAAGACCGATAACATCGAACTCTAGAATTGAAGGGAAACGTTGAGACGAAGAAAAGTAATAAATGCGATTTAATTCATACCTATATCGTGGCTAGTAAGAGTTGGTGCTTTTCTTACGCATACGGTTGGTGCTTAAAATCTGTGCATTACGTATATATATATGGCTGGAATTAAAAATAAAATGTGTTTCTTATACTTATGGTTGGTACTACATATAGACGCCTTGTTTACTCATATGGTTGGCACAAAGAAATAGTGCTCTTCTTATTCGCATGGTTGGTACCATAAGATTCTGTTTGTAGGTAGGAAGAGTAAGAACATTACTACATGAAGGTTTGTACAAAGAGAAAGTGTGATACATACACATATGGTTGGTACAAAGAGTTCGTGTGTTCTTTACACATATGGTTGGTACTAAGAGCAGATGCGCTATTTACCCATTAGGTTGGTACCAAGAAAAAGAACGTTACCTGCCCATATGATAAAAACTAAGAGTAAGTGTGTTACGTACCCATATGGTTCGTACTTAAAGGAAGTGCATTAGTTATAAGTATAGTTGGTAATAATGTAAATGCGTCAGTTACATATACGAGCAGGATCGAAAAGTATTTATGTTTCTTATCCATATGGACAACAATAACTTTGCGTGTGGTATATACCGATAAGGTTTACCGGTACGGTTGGTACTAACAATAAGTGCAAAACATACGCTACCTAGCCAGAGGGTTGGTTCTAAGAGTAACTGCGTTTCTAATTTATAGGGTAGGTACTAAAAGTAAGTGCATTGCTGACCCAAAAAAATTGGTATTTAGTGTTGGTGCACTACCAAGTCCATTTGGACCAGCTCCAAAGGCTTCTTGCTCCTGCCAGCCACACTATGGAAAGGGAAACGGGTGAACTTTGAAAGCAAACAGATTTCACAGTTGTCATCGGGTGGCTGTCCGTTCAGCTTCAGACCCTTAACGGCTCCATTTCTCTCCAGCTCCTTTAATACGGGCATTGCCACATGCCCCAAGCGTCGGTGTGCCGTTGCCCAATCCGTCTCCCTATATCTGGCCGACACTTTCACACCAACCCCTCCAACGGCGTTGCACTCCCCCTGGGATGCAGACCCCTCTCTAGCCTGCCCCCCACCGTGCCACGCCAACGCTGGCAGCTGCCACATGGATCTGTACACGTCCTTGCTCTCGTGCAGATCCCAAAGCACCCGATTGCCCAGCTGCCCCTTGTACGTGCGAGCCCCATCCGTGCTAGTGCTCACCCCAGCCTTGGCAAGCTTACGGAGGGAGATGAGGTTGGCCTTGAGGTCGGGGACGAGGAGAACGTCGTGCAGCACCACCGGCTTGCCATCCGCTCCCTTAAACACAGCTCGTCCCGCACCAGCCACCTTCAGCGTGTGTCTCGAGGCGGAACACACCTCATTGATTGGTGCAACGCGTATGTCGTCCAGCAGTTCCTTGCGCGGCATCATCGTCCAAGCAGCGCCCGTGTCCAACACCCAAAAGTCCAGGGGGTGAAGCTTCGCTCCAATCTTGGCAAATGCGTCTCCTTGCTCCCCCTTGCCTGCGACATAGAAGAATTGGCCCGCAGCCCGCTCCGCACCGCCTTTGCCCTTCGGGTTGTAGTCGGACGAATCAGCCACCATGTTCGCGCCATTTTTGTGGTTCCTCTATGTGCCGCCATCCTGGTGACGATTCTGGGGGGTCCATCCATCGGGTTTCTTATAGCACAAAAAAAACCGGGGTTGCTCTTCCTTCTCACAATACCAGCAACTCCCTTTCATTTTGCCACCAGCACCCGACTTGCCCCCACGTCCAGATTTCGCACCGCGGCCTCAACCAATACCTCCTTGTTGGTTGTTAGAGTTGTCGTCCTTCTTTACATCGCGTCCAGCACCACCAAAACCACGTCCTCTGCCACGTCGGCTCCCTTGCATCCCATAGCCACTGCTGCCGTCGTCTCCACCCCTCAGTTGGCGGCGACGGAAGTCCTCCTCCAGAATCTTCGTCCGCACCCACTCGAGCGTCCACGGGCTCTGCTGCAGGCTCAATCTGCTCGTAAATTGAAGCCACGATTCTGGCAGCAGCGACAGCATCTTCAAGCACTTGGTCTGCTCCGGATAGGTGATTCCCGCGGTCGCCAGTTTTGCGTAGAGGTCGCGCATCTTGTCCAGGACTGGTTGCACCGGCTCTCCCTCGCTCAATCGCAACGCGGACAGCTCCCTCTCCATCATGAGTGTCGCGGCGACAGAGGTAGGAGCGTGCAGCTCATTCAGCACGGTCCACGCCTTTGGACCGCAATCAACCTCTGGCAGCAGGTGCATGATGTGGTGACGCTGGTTCAGCTCCAAACTCTGCGACATCAAGTAGTAGCCAGCCGAGGCGCGCTCGTCCCAATCTTCCTGCAGCGCGGGGTCACTCGGTCTAGGCTCCTCTCCAATCATTAGTTTCAGCAATCCAATCTGACGGAAGTAGAGTTGCATTTTCTAGGCCCGATCATCATAGCCCTCACCATTGAACTTCTCGACAGTAAATTTTTTCAGCACTTTTTTGATCAGCGAGCCCTGGTTGGTTCGCGCTCCCCTTGGCACCGAAACACCAGAATCTTGGCTGCCACTACGATCTTGGGCTGAAGATTCACCAGCTCCCGCCGAGGTATTGCTCGCTATAGCTACCTCTAACGAGGATCACTACAACGCAGCTCTGATACCAGCTTGAAGGTGTAAGGGCCTAATAAATATCTCTCCTCGGGGTCACCTCCACGGGTCCCTGGGTGCCTAGTACAAGACCAGCCCCTATCCTCGGGTCCGAGTTTGTAGAGCAAGGAAACCAAGGATGACTTGGCCAAAATAACGAGAGTACCTTGAACGTCGCGCAGCGTGCCGTGCAGACCGTCGATCGGATTAAGCTGAGAATTCGCTATATCGAAGCTCGCTCCAAGAGCTTTTAAATAAGCCAACTTGAATTGCGAAAATTTCTGCCATTACGAAGTTATGGCTCAGATAGCGTTTGCCTAGCGTTGGAGTGCTAGCGTACTAGCATTGACTCGGGTAGCATTCCGCCGTCAAACTGCATAGAAACGTTTTTCCAGCAAGGAAAGAATTCGCTTGAATCAAATTGACTATATCCAGGTACAAACAGAGAAGGAATAAACAGTTCTAGCTAGCAAGGACCTTGGGAATCAACTTGGGAACAACCAGGGATGATGCTACTTTCACTGTCATGTTGGCAATGAGCCGTGCTCCGGGTTGGCGTGCATGTTGGGGTAGAGCTCGGGCAGGTCGACGTCGGCCTCTACGTCGTCGAGCAGCGCGCTGTAGGAGGTCGATGGCAGACAGGCGTGGTAGCTCAGCTTCTCCGCGGGCTTTCCGAGGTTGGAGCGGGTAGAACGCCTCGGCTTTACTTCTTTGACCTGGACTTCCACCACGTCATTTTCGTCAGACTGCTCCCCTACCAACAGCTTGTCAACGGGAGTTGTGTGTTGGCCCCGTCCTCGTTTGGGCGGAGCCGACTTCGTGGTCGGGTGTGAGGGGAGCAGCCGACCTGCAGCAGTGGGCGAGCTGGTTGACGAGGAGGTCGACCTGCACGGAGACTTCAGGGAGGTCGACTTGGGAAGTCGACCTACGAATGACGTCAACTTGGGGAAGCCGACTTCAGTGGTCGGCCGACAACTGCGCTGGTCGACATGAAGCTGGTCGATCAGGACTGCTGGTCGACGTGGAGCTGGTCGACCAGAAGTGACGTCGACCTGGAGCTGGTCGACGAGGGGCGTGGTCGACCTTGTGAGGTCGACTTGGAGGTGGCTGTCGACGTGGGAGGTCGACGGGCACATACGGGAGCAGCTGGTCGACGTGGTTGCCCGGTCGACCAGGTTACCTGGGTGACGAGGTTCTGCGGAGGAGTGCGACGGTCGCCCAGGCGAAGTTGGCGAGCCTGGCCTCGGTGGTGGTATCCCGAGGTCGACGTGGCTGATCAGAAGCAGTCATCAGCACCAGGTGGATTTGGTGTGTGCGTTGTGCAGGTGACGAGGCTCAGCCCGCCAATCATCTGCGAGCACCTGCGAAGCGGGTGCGCTGCTGTTCTGCGTGAGCAGTGCTGGCACGCCGTCAACCTGCGACGTTGGCACGCCGTCGACTTTGCACTGCTGGAGCGCGGTCGACCAAGTCGTGCTGGAACGCGGTCGACCGTAAATGCCGCGCTGGCAGACCTGAGTGCTAGCTCTGATGTAGTCTTGCATGCCAACTCCAGTGTACCATTATTGTCAACTTTTCTTAGTGAAACTCTTGCCAAATTGCCCCGTGAACTAGCAAGTAGTGTGTGCACTAGGAAAACGACTAAGGACCAACGAACGCAGAGATCACACGAGCACCCGTGCCTAGCCCGTAGTCTAGCTCTCGTTGTAGTAGTTATCTCCGCACAGCTCCCCTTCCTCACCACCAAGGACTTCTACGACGTCGCTCGACATGCCATCGTCGAGCTGGTCCATGATAGTCTGCTCCCCTACCAACTTCTCCTACGCCGTCGGCTCCTCTGCCGACTTCGCCTCTTCCGACTTCTCTGCCGGCTCTTATGTCCAGAGCTCCCCTGTCGTTGACGGCTACTGCACTTGGCGGCCAACATCTCATCATGTCGGCCGCCGGCGATGCCACTCGCCGGCACCGAAGGCGACGCAACAATTCTCCCCTCATCACCGTTTGTGGACAGCGACGCCGTCTTCGGCAGATCAGCGGCAAGGGGCAGAGGGGAGGTAGAAGTGGGAGCAAAGGGAGGAGGGGCATTCTCGACATTGTGATGTTTGACGTCAAGCGAAGGGGTTGTCGTCGACGAGGGATCCGTCAGCGGTACAGCAGGTTTCTGCGTCGAAACAGGGCCGTGCTCTGCTTTCCACACCTCTAGCGACATAGTTCTACAGAAGATGGCCTCTACGGTCGTCACCACCTTGTTGACGGTGAGGTCGAGCACCTCCCAGCCCTTGCTCTCCAGAGACACACTGAGGTGAAGGCCCTAGCGGGCCTTCGGCGCCAGTTTCCCGCGCTGCTGCTCGGGAAGTATGAACTGGACCATGCAGGGGACACGCTCGCCAGCATTGGGTCCGGTTTCTTCTCAAACATCAGCTCGTGCGGCGTCGTCCCCGAAGGCAGAGACGCCCGTTCGAGGCAGTTGCACACCCAGACAGCTTGTCGCAGAGCAAGGTGCCACCAGTGGTGCTTCACGCTTATGTAAAGCAGCATCATCGGCACGGTTTCGACAACTGTACTCATCTCCCGCTCCGCCATCCAATTCTGCTGCGGAGTATAGGGGAACGTCAGGTTGTAGAGGATGCCCTTATCCTCGACGACGTCGATGAAGGCTCGACTGAGGAACTCCCCTCCGTGGTCAGAGCGAAGCATTTTCACCGTTTGCGACGTCTGCCGCTCCACCACCGTCAACCACCTTTTGAAGATGACCAGCACGTCACTCTTCTTCGCGGGTCTTCCTGTCCTTCCGCAGAAGAAAGTAGAGGCTGCCATCGTTGGCGGCCACTTGAAACGGCCTGCAAAGGTCAATGTGCACCACGTCGAGCGCATTCTCAACGTCCAAAGCTTGGTCGGGAAAGGTATGGCGCGCAAGTTTGCCGCCGATGCAAGAGGCACACGGCAGATCCGCTGCGGTCTTTTGCTTGATGTCTAGATCGACGGCGACCTCATGCTTCGCCAAGCTCTTCATCGTGTCGACGTGGATGGCACCGCAACGATACCTTCGGTTTAGCCGGCTATTGCACTTACCTATTGCGTTAGTAGGCCAGCAGCTGTGTTAGTCACCATGGTGGGCGCAGTAGGTGACGCAGGCGTAGTGGATACCCTAGAGGCACGGCTGGCTGATGCGAGGAGATGCCACGCTGATGGCGAGTACGGGGAGACGCTCCCCTTGGCGTTCGTTGAGGCTGGCATTCTAGCTATGTGGACAGCGGAGCACCCTTCTCGAACCGCCACTCCTCGACCGATGAACAGCGAGCGCGGCGTCGATGAGGGCGTCAACGCCAGTGACCAAGTCGCCAGCAGTGCGGGAGGCATGTCGAGGCAGAGAGGGGTGATACACGCCGATGAAGTCGGTGGCGTTCAGGCGCGAGGGATGCAGTCGTCGGCGGCTGCAGGTTCCTGGCAGGGCGACATTGAGGACGCTAGTGTGACACCGGCGTCGGCGACCAATAGCGCCGAGTTACGGCTACTTCAAGTTCACGCCAGACAAAATTGCCGTCAGCCCCCTGCTGGTCAGCCGTCCCGACCTCCTCACGTGGAAGGAGGCCATCGAGCCCCAGCTGGAGATGGTTGGACTGACGTGCTGCATCAGCGGCGACCCCGACCATCTCTCCTTCGAGTGCCCCGACCGCAGTGACTCCGACGACGACGACGCCAAGGGAGGTCGGCTGGCTGTCGTCCATGCTGGGAAAGCAAACCGCGCAAGGAGAAGCAGTCGAACAAGTCGACCTCGGCGACGAACGCCGACTCCTCTTCTGGCGGCAAGGGGCGAGGCGGCAAGGAGGCGTCGTGCTCGCTAGTCGGCATCGTGGAGCCGACTGTCTCACTGGCACCGGAGGCTGGTGAGGACTTCCAGGCGGTGGCAGTAGCTGTGCAGGCGAACCTGGCGGCGATCCTGCTCGACAGCGGCTGCTCGCACCACCTGATGGGGACGAAGGAGGTCTTCGTCGACCTGCAGCCGAGCTGAGACATTAACCACGGGTGTGGCTTCAATGGGGCGCTTCAGGCCGTCCAGGGACGAGGCACTGTCGCCCTGCAAGGGGAGGCCGGGAAGCAGGTGCTCATCCCCGACGTCCTCTATGTCCCGGTCATACAGGCGAACCTGCTGTCCGCTGGTCAGCTGAAGGAGAACGGCGTGAAGCTGCAAAATGATGGTGACGGGATGCTGCTCATCTCGGCGTCAGGGGACATACTTGGTCGGGCGACGTACACCGGCCGGGTCCTCTGCACCGACCTTCGTCCATGCCCAGCGACGTGGACGTCGACCACAACGGAGTCGGTGGCTCTGCGGGCGATCGTCTCGGAGCCCAAGTCGACGCCGGGCAGGTGGCACGCGAGGCTTGCGCATGTCGGCGTTGATACCATACCGAGCTCGACGAAGCACGAGGTCGCCATTGGCCTCGACATCAAGCCGTCCGCTGGCACTGACTCTCCGTGTGTCTCGTGCGTCGGAGGGAAGCTGGCGCGGCACACCTTCCCCGACAAGGGCTCCGACGCCGACGATGTCTTGGCCGTCGTGCACATCGAATTGCGCGGGCCGTTCCGGGTGGCTGCCAAGGATGGCAGCCTGTATATCGTGCTGCTGAAGGACCGCAAGACCTGCTACGTGTGGGTGAGGCCGGTCGCCAAGAAGTCGGACGTGCTGCGGGAGTTTGGGAAATGGCTGGTGGCGGTTGAGCGGCAGACAAAGAAGTCAGTATTGATGTTGCGCTCTGACCCGGAAGGGGAGTTCCTCGGGAAGGAATTCACCGCCTTCGTGGACGTCAAGGGGACCGTCCACTACTTGACCTCTCCCTACACCCCGCAGCAGAACGGCATGGCGGAGCGGGAGATGCGGACGGTGGTGGAGTCGGTGTGGACGATGCTGCTGCACATGGGTGTGCAGCACCACTGGTGGCACCTCGCTCTGCGTTAGGCCTTCTTGGTCCGCAACTGCCTTGAGAGGTCGTCGCTATCGCCGGGGACGACGCCATACCAGCTGCTCACCGGGAAGAAACCTGACTTGTCGCTGGCACACGTGTAGGGCTGCAAGGCGTAGTTCCTGGTCCCCGAACAGCAGCGTGGTGGAAAGCTGCAGCCGAAGGCCAGGTGGGGCCTTCACCTCCGTATGTCGGAGGAGAGCAACGGCTGGGATCTCCTCGACCTCACCGACAACAGGGTGGTCACCACGTCGGACGTGGTATTCTACGAGACGATGTCGCTGGAGGTGTGGAAGCCGGTTCACGGGCCGACGTCAGGGGCGGACGCAAATCAACCCGCCGACGGACACCTCCACGGCACGCTCCCTCTGCTCGCAAGAAGTTGGTGAGCTTGCTGTTGAGGACGCCGAGGACGTCCGCCCTCTTTCCTTTGCCCCTCCTGCCCCTTCCCTTGCTGCCGACTTGCGTAGGCTGACTCCGGCGATGAGGGGAGAAGTGGGGCGTCGCCTGTGGCGCCGGCCAAGAGCATCGCCGGTGGCCGACATGACATGTAAGTTAAGTCGACGTCGACAGGGGAGCAGCAGGCAGAGGAGGTGCAGCCGACTTTGGTGGAGCCGGTGAAGGAGGCGTCAGCAGTGATGCCGACTACAGAGGAGACGTTGGCGAAGACACCGACTGAGGAGCAGCAGCAGGACGTTAAGGGCAGCGAAGCTGGCGATCACGGTGGGGAGCAGTCAGGCGCCGAAGAGTCCACCGACAGCGATGTGATGGAGGTTCCGCTTGTACCTTGGCGTTCAGGCCGAGTATGAAGGCCACCAGATTTCCTGTCCTACCATGCGTGCGTGCCGCTGGATGCCTACACCACGCTGTACGGCATTGAGAATGACATCGACGTGGACTACGACGATTTCGTGGATGGCGTCGACCTGCCAGAGCTCGACCCCGACATGCATAACGACCCCGAGCACCGTTGGGACATCGCGACGATGACGGTGAAGGAGGCATTGGCAAGTTCGAAGGGCGAGGCGTTAAAGGCCGCCATGGACGAGGAGATCCGCAGCCTCATCGCCAACGGCACGTGGAAGCTGGTGGAGCGGCCGTGCGACGTCAACATCATAAAAACCGGTCGGTGCTGATGACCAAGTACCACGTCGACGACACGGTCGCCCGGGAGAAGGCGAGGCTGGTCGTGAAGGGCTTCACGCAGGTGTACGGCGCCGACTACGACGAGACGTACGCGCCGGTGAGCAGCTATGTCACGCTGAGGATCTTCCTCAGCATCATCGCTGTCCTCGACCTCAACCTCATGCAGCTCGACATGAAGAACGCTTTTCTACAGAGCTTGCTCGACCGGGTGCTATTCATGTACCAGCCGGACCATTACAGCGACGGGACCGGCCGGGTGTGCTAGTTGCTGAAGAGCCTGTACGAGCTGAAGCAGTCGCCGCTGCTATGGTAGCGGACGCTCGACGCCGTGCTGATGGGCATCGGTTGGAAGAAGAGCCAGGTCGACGAGGCGTTGTACTTCAAGGCCGATGACGATGGAGTGGCCTGCTGGGTGCTGCTCTACGCAGACGACCTGCTCGCCACCAGCAGCAGCACCGCGATGCTGAAGGAGCTGCTGGAGGCCGCCTTCGAGCTGCGCGAGATCTCGCCAGTGCAGAAGTACCTCGGTTTGGAGATTGTGCGAGACAGGCCGGCGAGGAAGCTGTGGCTGCAGCGGCAGGGCTACGCCGACAAGCTGTGCAGACGGTTCATTGACGAAGATCAAACCAGGCGCACCCCAAAGACGTCGGTTTCCGTTGACGCCTACACCGAGCTCACCTTTGACGACGAGGAGGCTCCGGAACGCCAGGAGGAGGATTACCGGCAGAAGGTTGGCTCGCTTTAGTTCGCGGCGACGAATACGAGGCCGGACATTGCCTTCGCCTGCAGCAAGCTGGGGAGCGGCCTCACGGTGAGGAGCGACCAGCACTGGCGCGAGGTCGACCGCTGCCTCGCCTACCTCGCCAACACTCGTAACACCACCCTAGAGTTCGGTGGTGGGTTAGAGACGCTGGAGCTGATCGGCTACGTGAACGGCGACGATGCCGGCGACAAGCAGAACCGGACGAGCACAGACCGCTACGTGTTCGTCCCTCACGCCTCACCAAGTGGTACAAGGCGGGGTCACACTCCGACCTCTCAAAGCCAAAATCCATCAGCGCCTCATCAAACTTGAGGTACCACTGCCTTGGAGCTTGCTTTAGCCCATAGATTGACTTTCTGAGTCGGCAAACCCTGCCGGACCCATCATCAAAACCAGGGGGCTGCCTCATGTAAAGCTCCTCCTTCAAGACCCCATGAAGATAGGCAGTGGTCACATCCATATGATGGATGTGAAACCCCGAAGATGCTGCCTTCTCAAAGGAACCTCTCAGGGTAGTAGGTTTACCCACCGGGGTATACTCCTGGTCATAGTGAACACCTCGTGTTTGAGTGTTCCCCATGGCCACCAGCCTGTACTTAGGCCTCTCAATACTCCTATCAGCCATGTGCTCATACTTCCACACCCACTGACACCCATTCTAGGTGGCACACAAGCTGGATCAACCAGCTCAAAGGACTCGTTCACCCAATGAAACTCAAGCTCCTCACGCATGGACTCGACCCACTCAGGACGGGACAAGGCATCTTTGACCGACTTAGGCTCATGCACGTGACCCATGAGACAGAAATCAAGCCCAAGCTCACCCCCCTCAGCATCCACAAGCATGCACTCCTCCAAATCATGCACCTCATGATCATGCATGCAAGCATACTGCGCACATGGTGTGAACCTTTCAGGTGGCCGGGAGATGCGTGTGGTGCGGCGCAGAGGTGATGCCTCCCCCTGCTCCAAACTTTGCAGCTTCTCCTTCCAAGTCACTCTCTTCATGGGGGACCGTGGTGACTTGGATAGCTGCTGCTGCAATAGTTGCTGCCACCTTCCCACAGGAACAGGCGGTATATGCTGGTGCTGTGGCTGCTGCGGCTGCCCTTGCTACTACTGCTGCTGCTGCTGCTGCTGCTGCTGTAGGTCATGGGCTGGTTTGTTAGGGTCATGGTGGAACCAAAAGTTGGGGAATCCTCATGGTGAGGTGCAGCTGCCTTGTGTTCCTCCTGCTGCTCCTCTACTTCCTTTCCAGGGTCCTCCCATGTCCCCTCAAAAATGGAAGAGGTGTAGGGATCCTAGAGGGAACCCCCAACCGTACCAGTACCATTCTCCTTCCACCCCTTGTAGCTCAACCCCTCGTGGAAAACCACGTCCCGGCTTTCCACCACCCGCTGATCTGCCACACTCCACAACACCTATACCTTGCTCCTCTCTGACACTCCAAGAAAAATGCCCCATTGTGCCTTGGGATCCAGCTTCCTCCGTTGCTGGTCGGGCACTTTGTACTGCGCCATGCACCCCCAGACTCGTGCCATGGACACACTAGGCACCTTCCTGGTCCACATGAAGTATGGGCTCTTGCCCCCTAGCCCCTTGCTGCCCATCCGGTTCTTAACCCAGTTGGCATATTGCACTGCTGCCCCCCACCAAGTATGGTCCAGCTGTGCAAGGGCAAGCATGGCTCGAGCAAGGTCAATGAGGGTCCGGTTAAGCCGCTCTGCTGCCCCATTTTGCTGCGGCGTGTAGGCAACTGAAAGCTGGTGGGTGATGCCCTTATCTTCCCCATGTACTCCCCACCCCAATCAGACCTTACTATCTTCACTTGGCCCCGGCTTCCCTCTCCGCATAGCGTATCCAACGCTTGAACACCTTGGCCACCTCATCCTTGGTTTTCACCAAGGTGACCCAACTGAGGCGGCTGTAGTCATCCAGAAAGGTGATGAAGTACCTGCTGCCCTTCTCCCTATCCGGTGTTTGCATGGGGCCACACACATCCGTGTGCACCAACTCAAGAGGTGCGGAGGCTCTAGTGGTGGAGGTAGGGAAAGAGGTCCTTGGCAGCTTCCCGGTCGTGCAATCAGGGCACTTGCTTGGCTGCCCACCACCCTCCTTGATCTCCACACCCTTCAGCTCCCCCTTCTTCACACACTCCACAAGCTGTTGCTTTCCCGCATGCCCCATGCGTAGGTGCAGCAAATCTGCCGTCACCTGCTCCACATCCTTCCAACGGGTGCTGCAAGCGGCATCCTCGGCTTCAACCCCATGTGCCTTCTCCACGCGAGCCACACACACTGGAACAAGGTATAAACCCTTCTCTAACTTGGCCTCCATCACCACAGCTCCACCCTTGCGAACCGTGCACCCTCCCATGGTGAAGGTGCATATGTAGTCTTGCCTAGCAAGCTGAGAGCATGAGAGGAGGTTGGCTGCCAATCCAGGAACATGAAGCACACCCTTCACATGTAGCACCTCCCCCTACTTGCCCTTGATGGTGATGGTGCCGATGCCGATTGCTTGCAGCGTATCTCCGCTCCCAACGATGACATCTTTTAAGTCAGGTGGGAGGGAGTGATAGGTGGTGAAGAGGTCACGCCGTGGTACCATTCCACAAGTGGCACCAGAGTCTAGAACGAGGTAATCGGGGTCAACCAACACACGACCAGCAAGCGCCGTCTCCTTCTCCAAGGTAAGGAAGGAGAAACCGTCATCCGACGACTCCTCCTTTCCCTTCCCACCATCATTTGCCGCTGCTGCCGCCGCTTTTCCTTCGATGCCCTTCTTGTTTCAGGCTCCATTCTTCATCCTCTTTTCCACCCACTCAGGCCTAGTAACAGGTAGAGCCTCTCCTGGGTAGCCTTGAGGCTTCCACCCATCTGGCCGGCTCCAACACTCCTTCCACGAGTGCTTCCGGTTGCATCCAGGGACGAGGCACTTGTCGAGCTCCTTCTTCTTCCCCCCACCTCCTTGCCGCTGCTGGTATTTCTTGGAGGCAGCCCTATCACCTGCCCCCATTCCCCCTTCAACTCCTCTACCAGCATCCCGCTTGCGAGCCTCATCAGAGACCAACACCTCCCATATCCAGGCCTTGGTCCATTTCTGTTGCTCAAGGTGAAGGTACTGCAGTAGGGCCTCGTTCGCCTCTTGGTCCAGCCCTCGGAGTGCGGTGTAGGTGATCTCTTTCTCATCTACAGTATATTTCAACTCCTGCAAGGCTCTCACATACTCATCCACCCTCTGGAGATACTGCACCATGGTCTCCCCATCACCATAGTTGCGTTCCATGGTGTAAAACCGCTTCCTCCAGGTGAGTATGCTTAGCAGCCCTTGCAAATGCCGATCTTGAACTCTCTTCCATGCTTGGGCAGCTGCTCCTCGCTCCCCTTCAAGTCAATCAGCATCTTTAGGAGCTCTAGTTGGCCTTCCAAAGCCCAACACAGGTACTGGGACGTTTTCTTGTCCTTGCAGTCCCATGCTTCTTGTGCCTTAAGTAGCTCCTCCGCACTAAGCCGTTGCCTTCCGGTTCGCGGTGCTGCTGATCCACCTCCACTTCCCTCACTTATAGATGAGCTAGAGGCTCCCCCAGTCCCTTCTCCCACTTGACTAGACACTCCAGGAGATGCCTCTCCTTCTTTAGCTTCAGGTATTCGCTCCGATCCCTCCAAAAAGCCTTCTTGGTCTTTAATGCCTAGCCAAAGCGTAAACTGGAACCGCCATAGCGAAAAATCCGAGCCGGTGAACCTAGGAGGGCCATCTAATTTCTGGGCCATGACCAACCCTAGATCTGGAGGTTCTTAAGCCAATTCGAAATATGATAATAGGAGGGAATGTCGCTGGCCAAACCAGCTCTGGTACCACTGATGGAAAGCGAGCGAATCTGGAGAGCGTAACAAGAGATTAAGTCCGCCGACTTCGACGAAACATTGCGAGCAGCTCACGTAATCTAAAACTATGAGCAGGTACGCGTTGGAAAGATCGTAATCTCTACTTTCCAGAATGTTAACGCACGCCTTCAACCAAGATCTAGGCCGATCGCTATTGCGATTTAAGTCCGACGGGGTATCCTGGCGAAATTACTTGGGAGCCATGGATTCAACATATGAATCGTTTAAGCAAGAGTTCAGATCTAAAAAGTGACGAGTTTGACAAACCCTACCATCCCAACCCTCGCCCTACAACAATCCCCAACAACCCAAAATGCCAAACTAGCAACACCAAAGGTGTTGTAGTGGGTAGCAAAGGTTTGTTGGTGCTTGTTGGGTGCGAGATCAAATCCAACTCGCTACAAGTCTAGCAATCATATTTTGCCCAAGCCCTTAGCCCACAACCAGCTAGAGCAGAACACCACAACCACCTACACAATCAACAGCTAGAAACTTCTAGCCACCCCAATCCAAAAATTACAGTCGCCTTCCTAACCACCCGACCAAAGATCCCTTTATAGTCATGTCCCAATAATCGCCCACTTAAGATAATATCCTAGATCTAGTTATAATTCCCAAATCTTGGAAATCTTGTAACTTGGGCGATCTTGGTCGGAATAAGGCGATCTTGGTATCGTTGGAAAGCGCAGGAATTCTCCCGCGCGATCAAGTATTTAAACTTGGAGAAAAACACAGAGGTGGTAAAATCCAACAGCCATGCATAATAAATTATGCTCATGCAAATGACGCAACCATGAATTGCACGAGTAGACAGCAGGACGTTAGAATGACATGCACTCACACTGACGTGCATACAACACCAACCTCGGTGCTAGGCCCATAGCGCAATCAATGCCCAATCAATGCCAGGCATGGAGAGAACCAGGACCGCATCTGGCGTAAATGTTCCTCGCGAGACTTGTCGTCACGTCGGATTTGCCGCACTTGCCGGCAACGACTACATTCGTAAGCCAATACCGCTCAAGCCACAATGCCCGCTCTGCTTAGATCTTAGCCAGCGTGGAGGTCCGACGGTTCAATCGTGGATTTTCACGATGAACGTGTTTTCTGACGTGAATTACATCACGTCGGACGCAGCAAAGATTCCGTACGCCGTTTCGTTGCTGCGGGGCCCCACCATGGACTGGTGGCGAGTTATTGTGACGCGCCGCGCGCCTACGAGCCACTGTCGCAGGAGGAAGGGCCCGCGGGTCCAGCCGTCACCTGGAGTTCATTCTGCGAGACCACCCAATAAAGCACGTGGGATGTATGGTGCGCAGGGCTTCGGGCGCACTTCGAGCCGATCGTGGCTTCGATTTCTGCATGCCAGAAGTTGCGTACTTGGCGGCAGCTCGGGTCGATTTAAGACTACACCAATGATTTTCTCGCGCTGTGTGAGCAGGTCGGCCACATGCGCAAGGTGGAGCAAGTGGATCGCTACGTCGGCGGCCTGAAGCCGGAAATCTCGCAAGAAATCTTTTTTTTTTTTTCCGAGGGATCTCGTACTTCGACGAAATCCTGGCGCTGGCGGAGATAATTGACATTTGCGCCGTCCGAGGTCGGGGTCCTACTACGGACATCGACCTCGGGGACCGAACGAGCATGCCATTTTACACGCCGTTGTAGCAAGCGCAGCTGCCTCACCATTTAAGGGGCGCTGCTTCGTGTGCAACAGGCCGGGCCATCGTAAGAATGAATGCCCAGAGGAGCTGAGGCGCTGTGGAGCAGAGCAGGGGAGGGAGTCTGGGAGGCAGGGAGACGCCAACAGTCAGTAGAGTACAGGCCCACTACTGGTCAGACTCACTGCTCACCCGACCTCACTGACCCTTACCGAGTCACAGTACCGATTTATGCAATCGATCGGGCTCGACCGAATAAGGAGGGTACATCGACAGATTGCCCAATACTCATTCAGGAGAAAATACAGGGGGTAGCAGTGAAGATTTTTATTGACGGAGGAGCAAGTAACAGTTTAGTTAATACGCAACGGAGCGGAAGCAGCAATTGACACTTAGCCGCTGCTTACTAGACATTAATACACACTTAGTTGACGGCACGCCACTGGCTATACGGGAGAAAGTGGAGAGAGTGAAGGTTTGCTGCGGGGGGAATTTCGGGTTTACACATGAAATGCTTTCGACGACACTGGATGGGCACGGAATTTTACTGGGACGTGATTGGCTGCGACGCTACAACCCGCGAATTGACTGGACGATAGGTAGCCGCACTGTGCAAAGCGGCGGTAGCTGGGCCACACTACCTCGCTGGCAGTTGCTGGAGCCTTCAACGGTCCACATCAACGCCATCATGATGAAACGGACTGTCGCCGCTGGAGCTGAGGTGTACGCAATGGACAACACGGTAGCAGGGGAAGCAGAGGAACCGAGTTATTTTCAGAAACTGCTAGCAGCCGTACCACCCAAACTACAGGAACTACTGAAACGGTACCCATGGATTTTTCCATACGACCTACCGGAGGGAATGTCACCTCAGCAAGCACACGAACGCTGTATAGAATCAGAGCCGAGAGCACTGTTATAGTCACAATAGGCTCAAATGTGCCTAAAACGAAAGATAGAGTGCATAGTTAAACGTATTTTTGCACAGCGGCTTCAAACGTTCATAGTGTTCAGGTCACAGCTCCAAAAGACATGCTACAAATTGGATTTGGAGCATCTTAAAACCCGTGGGTCAAGAAGACCAAAATTGGCTCATACTTCCTAATGTTGGTTGGGTGTCCCAAAAACGTCTGTGCTTATTCCCGAGTTCTAAGACCTAGGCCAACATTTTCGACACTCCTATTGGCTCACGGGCGAATACCATCCTCACTCCCAACCAAACTTCCTAAGCTTGAATAGCTTGGCCTGCGGGTTTTAACGTCGTCTACAATTGTCAATTTGAATTGCACAGTTTCATCGAGTATTGACGTCGCAATGTCAGTTTGAACGAACGGCACTATGGCAGCCACTATAGTCTTAGAACACAAATTAGGAAGAGTTACGAGGTGAGAATGACTCCCAGCCTCTACAAACCCCAAGAGCCGAGGTATAGTGATGTGGAACAGTGCCACACTATCCCCAACCAAGAAGGGTCTCGAAACTAACTTCCACAAGGGCCTACACCAAGAGAAATGTTACACTACACATTGTAATGTAACTATTCTCACTATCTTGAAATTTACCCTTTTGGCGAGCTTTGAAATCACTTGAATCTTGAATTCAAGGCTCTGGTTCTTCATCACAAACTCATCCTTGAGTTCTTGAAGGGTCTGCTGCACACACCTGTGTTGGTGTAAGGGCCTAATAAACTCAAGCTATTAGGACTTAATCAAACTTAAAACCTCTCCTCGGGGTCACCTCCAAGGGTCCCTGGGTGCCTGGTACAAAACCAGCCCCTATCCTCGGGTCCGAGTTTGTAGAGAGAGGGATCAAGAAGGACTTAGTCAAAACAGCAAGAGTACCTTGAACGTCGCGCAGCGTGCCGTGCAGACCGTCGATCGGATTAAGCTGAGAATTCGCTATATCGAAGCTCGCTCCAAGAGCTTTAAAATGAGCCAAGTTGCCTCGCGAAAAGTTCTGCCATTACTAAGTTATGGCTCAGACGGTGTTTGCCTAGCATTAGAGTGCTAGCGTACTAGCGTTGACTCGGGTAGCATTCCGCCAACGAACCGCGTAGAAACGAAATTCCAGCGAGGAAGGAATTCGCTTGAATCAATTTGACTATATTCAGGTGCAAACAGAGAAGGATTAAATAGTTCTAGCTAGCAAGGACCTTGGGAATCAACCTGGGAATAACCAGGGATGATCCCAAATAATTCCAAGCAACAGAACCAACCTGGCTGGACAAAATAGCAGGTGGTAGGTTGGTAAACAACCTCTGGTTCTGTTTTTCCAACCTGGGAAAACAACAACCAGGTTCAGGTTCTAAAAACAGAACCTGTTTTGTCTTTGCCTAACCAGCCAAATGCTGGTTCCGCTGGTTTCCCCTGGCCTTGTAGCATGCAGATACAGACAAACAACATCCAACCTTCACCTAAATTGTACCCCTATAGTGCCTTCCCTGCTACACTATAGTTAACCAAACAAAACAGTACAATTTCGAGTTGGATAGAACTGAATCTGCACAATCAACTCAACCGAACTACAAAGCTTCCATCTTGGGTTCCTTTGCGAGCTCGTCCTTTCTGCTTGCACTGTTCATAGCGCGTACAATGTTGTGCCGAAGCGCACATTGCGCGAGTACCTGCAAATGCATCAAGCGAAAATTGCGAAAGCAAACAAACACACGAACATTCCATTCACACCCAAATGCATTCGCACACGCATACTCGTACAAACAGACGGCAGGATGTCGTGCAATGTAAATTTGCACCCAACACACTCCCCCTCAGCCTGCCGGCTGCATCCCCATCATTCCATGCTAGTTCATGCTCATTCCACTCATGCGCACACAACGCCAATGAGGCTCATCCGCAAGCCTCTTGGTGAGAAAGTCTGCTGGCTGCTGGTGAGTCTTGATGTAGATTGGATTCACCGTCCCCCTCTTCACCTCCTTACGCAGCCAGTGCCACTTGATACGCATGTGCTTGTTCAGGCCATGAAGCACAGCGTTCCTGGCCATCCCAAGAGCCCCCTTGCTATCACAAAACAGCGGCGTAGCAACTTTCTGCTCCTGGCCAATCTCCTCTAACAGCCTCCTCAGCCAAATCACCTCCTTCACCCCATGGAACATCGCCATGTACTCTGATTCTACGGAAGAGAGTGCCGTCTCCGTCTGCTTCTTGGACCTCCAACTAACAGGTCCTCCCCCAACTACGCAGATGTATCCTCCCACAGATGAGGAATCCTCCTTCTCAGAAGCCCATGTAGCATCGGTAAAGCAAGTGAGAAATAGCTTGCCTTCTCTAAGCCTCTCCCCCTTCTCTTTCAGCACCTCCACCCCTTTCTGCTTCACCTGTGCAGATGCGGAGTATTGAACTCCAATGCTTGGGTGAGAGTTCAGGTACTTCACCACACGCTCAGCTGCATCCACCTGCTCCTCTGATGGATTCTGCACCACCCTAGCCAGCTGCCCAACCGAGAAAGAGATGTCGGGCCTCGTGTGAACTGCTGCGTACAAGAGGCTGCCCACCAAGGACTGAAATTGCTGCTGCTCTTCAGCTTCAACCCCTTCATCCTCTGCAGCCTTCACAAGCTTGAATTCTGCTGGCAGGGGAGTTGCAACCTTGCGCTCATTCTCAATCCCATACTTCTCCCCCAGCTCCTTGATGAACTTCTCCTGGTGCAGCTTCAACCACCTGTGATCTGGATCCCTCTCCACGTGCATCCCGAGGTAGTACTTTACCTCCCCAAGGTTCTTGCACTTGAAGTTTTCCATCAGTTGCTGCTGCACTTTCTGGATCTCCTTCATGCTGCTGCTGAAGAGAAGAATGTCGTCCACATAGACCAGAAACAGCACCAGCTTCTCCCCCTCACCCTTGAGAAAGAGGCTCTCATCACAGCTGCTGGTCCTGAATCCCATCTCCTCTAAAACAGCTGCCAACTTCTGGTACCAGCAGCGTGGCGCCTGCTTCAAGCCGTAGATGGACTTGTTGAGCTTGCACACCCTGCCCGTACCATCCTCATACCCAGGCGGCTGCGTCATGTACACATCCTCCTCTAAAATCCCATTCAGGAATGCCGTTGAAATATCCATCTGAATGATGAATTTCCCACTAACAGCTGCATCTGCCAACAAGACACGGAGGGTAGGGGGTTTGGCAGTGGGAGCAAAGATCTCGTTGAAGTCCTGCTTCTCCTTCTGCATAAACCCCTTCGCCACCAGCCTACTCTTGTAGATGGTGACCTGCCCCTTGTCATCGGTCTTGATCCTCAGCACCCACTTGCATTGTATCGCTTTCTTCCCATCAGGCAGCACCACCAGATCCCATGTCCTATTCTCCAGCAGACTCTGGTACTCAGCATCCCTAGAAGCCAGCCACTTGTCCCTATCTGGTCCAGCTAATGCCTCCTCCATGCTAGCTGGTTCCTCTGGTGCAGGGGCAAGAAAACAGTACGCAGGCTCATCCTCCTCATCCGGGTCATAGCCATGAGGTAGAATCAGCAATGCCTCTTCGGTCCCTAGCTGCTGCTCTGCTGCATCAGTTCCTGCAGTCAGCTTCTTAGTAGCCATACGGGTACGTCCTGGCCTGGAGACGGGTGTCTCCCATCCCTTCATAACGACACCCTTCGGCTTCTTAGTTTTTCCCTGCTGCTTTTCTCCTCCCTCGGGTCCAGCAGCTCCACTAGTGCTGCCGCCAGTTTCCACACCATTTTCTCCACCAGCAGATGCCTCCTGTACCTTCTCTCCATCACCATTTCCAGCAGCTGCCTCCTCTCCCTCCTCCCACACACTAGGAGTCAGGTCCAGCTGCATGGTGATCTGCTCCATCTGCTGGGACACCCTTGCCTCCGGCTGTTTCTCCCAGCTCCCATACATCATGCCCTCAATGAATTTCACATCCCTGCTGTCAAACAACACACCCTTGGATGGTTCCCACAGCAGCCATCCCTTGCTCTCAGCAGCCAGCCCCAAATGCACACACCAGATTGCACTCGCCCCCAACTTACTGCGGTAGGTCTTGGGGACGTGGGCGACTGCCATGCAACCGAACACCCTCAGCATGTCCACCGGCGGCTTCCTCCCAAGCCACCTCTCCAACGGCACCCACGAGTCATCCCCAACCTTGGTGAGCACCCTGTTCCTAGCGACAGTGGCGTGCCGGACAGCATGAGGCCACATAGAATTGCTCAGCCCAGATTCTATGAGCAGCGCCCTAGCTGTCTCCAGAATGGTCCGGTTTGCCCGTTCTGCTACACCATTGGACTGTGGGGTATAAGCCGTGGTCAGCTCTCTCTGGATGCCCTGCTTCTTGAGCCAGGCCGTCATTTCAGCTCCAAGGAACTCACCACCCCGGTCTGTCCTAATCCGCTTCACTACACACTCCGCCTGCTTCTCCACGAATGGCAGCCAATCGTCCCGTATCGTGGAGGCGGCGTGGTCCTTCTGCTTCAGCGGATACGCCCACATCAGCCTGCTCCAGTCATCCACAATTGTAAGAAAATACCGCTCCCCCTTGTGCCCTTGCACCGGCAGCGGCCCCACCAAGTCCATGTGGACCAGCTCCAAAGGCTTCTTGCTCCTGCCAGCCACACTATGGAAAGGGAAACGGGTGAACTTTGAAAGCAAACAGATTTCACAGTTGTCATCGGGTGGCTGTCCGTTCAGCTTCAGACCCTTAACGGCTCCATCCTTCTCCAGCTGCTTCAGCAAAGGCATTGCCACATGCCCTAAGCGCCGGTGTGCCGTTGCCCAATCTGTCTCCCCAGATCTGGCCGACACTTTCACACCAACCCCTCCAACGGCATTGCACTCCCCCTGGGATGCAGACCCCTCTCCAGCCTGCCCCCCACCATGCCACGCCAGGGCCGGCAGCTGCCACATAGATCTGTACACGTCCTTGCTCTCGTGCAGATCCCAAAGCACCCGATTGCCCAGCTTCCCCTTATAAGTGCGTGCCCCATCCGTGTTGGTGTTCACCCCAGCCTTGCCAAGCTTACGGAGGGAGATAAGGTTGGCCTTCAGGTCGGGGACGAAGAGAACGTCGTGCAGCACCACTGGCTTGCCATCCGCTCCCTTAAACGCAGCTCGTCCCGCACCAGCCACCTTCAACATGTGTCCAGAGGCGGAGCACACTTCATTGATCGGTGCAGCTCGTACTTCGTCCAGCAGGTCCTTGCGCGGCGTCATCGTCCAAGCAGCGCCTGTGTCCAACACCCAATAGTCTAGGGGGTGCAGCTCTGCTCCAACTTTGGCAGAGGCGTCTCCTTGCTCCCCCTTGTCTCCCACATGGAAGAATTGGCCCGCGGTGCACTCCTTCTTCTTCTCTGCACCGCCGTTGCCCTTCGGGTTGTTGTCGGACGAATCAGCGACCATGTTGGCGCCGTTTTTCTGGTTCCTCCGCGCGCCGCCATCCTGGTGACGATTCTGGGGGGTCCATCCATCGGGTTTCTTATAGCACAAAAACCAGGGGTGCCCTTCCTTCTCACAATACCAGCAACTCCCTTTCATTTTGCCACCAGCACCCGACTTGCCCCCACGTCCAGATTTCGCACCGCGACCCCAACCGGTACCTCCTTGTTGGTCGTTGGAGTCGTCGTCTTTCTTTGCACCGCGTCCAGCACCACCGAAGCCACGTCGTCTGCCACGTCGGCTCCCTTGCATCCCGTAGCCGCTGCTGCCGTCGTCTCCACCCCTCAGTTGGCGGCGACGGAAGTCCTCCTCCAGAATCTTTGTCCGCACCCACTCGAGCGTCCACAAGCTCTGGTTCTGCGGCAGGCTCAATCCGCTCGTAAATTGAAGCCACGATTCTGGCAGCAGCGAGAGCATCTTCAAGCACTTGGTCTGCTCCGGATAGGTGATTCCCGCGGTCGCCAACTTCGCGTAGAGGTCGCGCATCTTGTCCAGGACTGGTTGCACCGGCTCTCCCTCGCTCAGGCGCAACGCGGACAGCTCCCTCTCCAGCATCAACGTTGCGACAACGGAGGTCGGGGCGTGCAGCTCCTTCAACACGGTCCACGCCTTCGGACCGCATTCAACCTCCGGCAGCAGGTGCATGACGTGGTGACGCTGGTTCAGCTCCAAACTCTGCGACATCAAATAGTAGCCAGCCGAGGAGCGCTCGTCCCAATCTTCCTGCAGCGTGGGGTCACTCGGTCTAGGCTCCTCCCCAATCATTAGTTTCAGCAAACCGATCTGACGGAAATATAATTGCATTTTCCAGGCCCAATCATCATAGCCCTCACCATTGAACTTCTCGACGGTGAAATTCTTCAGCACCTCCTTGACAAGCGAGCCCTGGTTTGTTCGCGCTCCCCTTGGCGCTGAAAGACCAGAATCTTGGCTGCCGCTACGATCTTGGGCTGAAGATTCACCAGCTCCCGCCGAGGTGTTGCCCGCCATAGCTACCTATAACGAGGATCACTATAACGCGGCTCTGATACCAGCTTGTTGGTGTAAGGGCCTAATAAACTCAAGCTATTAGGACTTAATCAAACTTAAAACCTCTCCTCGGGGTCACCTCCAAGGGTCCCTGGGTGCCTGGTACAAAACCAGCCCCTATCCTCGGGTCCGAGTTTGTAGAGAGAGGGATCAAGAAGGACTTAGTCAAAACAGCAAGAGTACCTTGAACGTCGCGCAGCGTGCCGTGCAGACCGTCGATCGGATTAAGCTGAGAATTCGCTATATCGAAGCTCGCTCCAAGAGCTTTAAAATGAGCCAAGTTGCCTCGCGAAAAGTTCTGCCATTACTAAGTTATGGCTCAGACGGTGTTTGCCTAGCATTAGAGTGCTAGCGTACTAGCGTTGACTCGGGTAGCATTCCGCCAACGAACCGCGTAGAAACGAAATTCCAGCGAGGAAGGAATTCGCTTGAATCAATTTGACTATATTCAGGTGCAAACAGAGAAGGATTAAATAGTTCTAGCTAGCAAGGACCTTGGGAATCAACCTGGGAATAACCAGGGATGATCCCAAATAATTCCAAGCAACAGAACCAACCTGGCTGGACAAAATAGCAGGTGGTAGGTTGGTAAACAACCTCTGGTTCTGTTTTTCCAACCTGGGAAAACAACAACCAGGTTCAGGTTCTAAAAACAGAACCTGTTTTGTCTTTGCCTAACCAGCCAAATGCTGGTTCCGCTGGTTTCCCCTGGCCTTGTAGCATGCAGATACAGACAAACAACATCCAACCTTCACCTAAATTGTACCCCTATAGTGCCTTCCCTGCTACACTATAGTTAACCAAACAAAACAGTACAATTTCGAGTTGGATAGAACTGAATCTGCACAATCAACTCAACCGAACTACAAAGCTTCCATCTTGGGTTCCTTTGCGAGCTCGTCCTTTCTGCTTGCACTGTTCATAGCGCGTACAATGTTGTGCCGAAGCGCACATTGCGCGAGTACCTGCAAATGCATCAAGCGAAAATTGCGAAAGCAAACAAACACACGAACATTCCATTCACACCCAAATGCATTCGCACACGCATACTCGTACAAACAGACGGCAGGATGTCGTGCAATGTAAATTTGCACCCAACAACCTGCAGCACGCCGAACGTTCGACACACGACTAAAAGAAACCGCGCACGAGAAACAAAACGACCGCGTGACACGCGACTAGCGATAACTCGCTATTGACTCGACACACACATTCGACATCATGACTCATCATTCACACACTATTATAAGCATGAAATCTATGTTACCTCATGCCCTCATACCTTCCATGCACGCACGCATGCACGCATATGGAAAACAAGCCGAGTGCAAACCGTAGGGTTGCACCAACAAACTCCCCCTCGGATTGTCGGCCATGGAATCTGCTCCTCTAAGTTCAGAGCCATCCTTGCCAGCTTGCAACACTTCCAATGCTGCTTCTCTACTAGCCTCTTGGTCATTATGTCAGCTGACTGTCCCGTCGTCCACGTATCGCAGCTCAATTTCACCCGCGGCCACCATGCTCCTTGTCCAGTGCCATTTAACTCTCACGTGCTTGGTGAGGGCGTGCAATACGGGGCTCTTAGCAAGTATGATGGCGCCCTGGATGTCACAGTAGAGTGGGGTAGGTCCTTGCTGCTCCTCCCCCAATTCAGCCAACAAACGCCGCTGCCACACGGCACGGAAAAGTGCCATGTACTCGGACTCCACCGAGCTCAATGCTTGGTCCACCTGCTTCTTGCTTTCCCAAGCAGTTGGACCTCCACCAACACAGCAAATGAAGCCTCCCACACTTGTCATGTCCTCTGGTTCCGATGCATAAGAGGCATCGGAGAATGCGGTGAGGAGCAAACGCCTGGGTTCAACACCATCCGCGCCCTTTTGGCGCCTTTGCGCCGCCACTGAGTATTGCAGCCCAACGATCGGTGTTTGGCCGAGATACTTGGCCACCCTCATTCCAGCTGCTACCTGCTCCTCATTAGGGCATTGCACAACCCTGCTCCTCATCGTATCTTGTTGTATTGGGAAACGAAGAAAGCACGTGCGGAGCTGAAGGGCAAGAACAGTGCGGCACCCCCGAAGCAGAAAACGGACAACGTGGCAACTTCGGAGAGGGCGAAAAAATGGAGACTATGATGGCGTGAATTTAAAACGTCACGACCAGCCGGCTCCAGGGGAAATCGCCGAGACAAAAAGGGACTCCGCGAAACAAGACCCTGCACCGACCAGGAAAATTTAACCGTACACCCCGACAAGTAAGAATTCGTTAAAGTTATCCTATAAAGATACTTTAACTAAGAATATTACTTCTCGTGGTTTTCAAGCCTTTATTAAGGGAGAGTTAAAGGCTAAAAAATAGCCGATAGAATTTATACTGGTACCGGATAAAACGGGGACCCCACTACGGGGTGTTAATAAGGGTCGAGTGTTCCGATGAGTTAATATTCTCTCCTGGCATCACGGTGTTAAGGCTCCCCGCCGTTCCCCACAGGTGAAGCCTACACAGCTTTAAAGGCTTAGGGGAAGTTTCCACGCTCAAGAAAAGTTATACCCTCCTTGGATAAATCCCTACCCTACTCATGTGAAACCTGATATTGAGTCGGCAGTTTCGAGTGCAGGACCTAGCGATGGTAAATTGGATGTACCCTGTGATCCGATAAGCGAGACCATCTTCGGCTACTCGGAGGGGCAATAGCTATGCTCTGCAAAGGGCGACGCCTCAAGGCACTGGTGGACAGTGGCGCGTCCCACTCGTTGTGCAACCGCGGGATGTTGGAGAAGATTGGAGAGTCCTCGGAGGAGACCCAGTTTACAACAACGATGGTGGACGGTACGAAGCTTTCCATCTACTGCGAGTCAAACCTGCAGCTGCAAATAAGGGCGTTGAGGTGGAAGCCAACATTGTCGATGATGAATATCAAGGGATTAGATTTCATCTTGGGGCGTGATTTTCTGAAGCGGTTCAACCCCGAGATCAACTAGGTGGATCTACAACAATGGGAAATGTGTGGAGCTGCGAAGCTGGACGGATACAGGGGATGTACCGAAAATGACACTTGCACGGTTCGAACGGACAGTGAACGGGAGTTACACGGGTTACTTAGCACTGGTGATGGCAGCAGTAGCGGAGGAGAAGCTGAGTTCGGAGCTACCTGCAGCAGTAAAGGAGGTATTATCGGAATCCAAGGACATCATGCCCGACGACCTACATGCAGGAGTGCTTCCAGCGCGAACCCGTAGGCACGAGATTATGGAGGAACCAAGTGCGAAACCCGTCTCCCGTGCACCATACCGCCTTAGTCCGACCGAAGTGACCGACATGAAGAAGCAGATAGAATACCTATTGGACAGGAAGTTGATCCGCCCTTCCACCTCTCCCTACGGCGCACCGGTTCTCTTCACTCCAAAGCCGGACGGTAGTTTACGGATGTGCATCGACTACCGGGCACTGAACAAACAGACAGTCAAGAACAAATACCCCATACCGCGCATAGACGATCTTCTAGACCAACTGCATGTTGCAACTGTGTTTTTTAAGCTTGACCTACGGTCGGGTTACTGGAAGATCACAGACAACTCGCTCCACAAGACGACATTCCGTACCAGATACGTCTCCTACAAATACTTAGTGCTGCCGTTTGGACTCTGCAACACACCTGAAAACATTCCAGGCGGAAATGAATCACATCATACTGCTCCTGTTGGACGAGTGCATAGTAGTGTACCTAGACGATATACTCATCTACTCCAAGAACATGAAAGAGCACGTGGAGCATCTGCGGAACGTCTTCAAGATCCTGCGAGAGGAGAAGTTCTACGTGAAGCTGTGAAAGAATGACTTCGCCCTGAAGAAGGTGTAGTTTCTCGGGCACATGGTGAGTGCCAAGGGCGTACACGTGGACCCGCGGAAGATCGAAGCCGTCAAACAGTGGAAAGGTTTAGAGAACATAAAGGAGTTGCAGCAGTTCCTAGGCTTTGCCAACTACTGCAACATGTTCGTGCCATACTGCGCTAAGATAGCAGCGCCACTGACGAACTTACTGAAGAATGATACGCCCTACAAATGGGATACTCCTCATCAGCAAGCCATGGAGCAGTTATAAACAGCAATGACTACTGCCCCGGTACTCATCCTACCGGATCCACACAGAGAATACGTGGTGGAAGCAGACGCTAGTGACCAGGCAGTCGGAGCAGTAAAGATTCATGATCATGAACGCGGTTTGCAGCCCATCGCCTACCTGAAGCTACACGGAGCAGAACTAAACTACCCCATCCATGACAAGGAAGCCTTAGCAATAGTCACAGCCTTCAAGGCGTGGAGGTGTTATCTAGAGGGAGCCAAGACCAACTATATTCTACACTAACCACTGCAGTCTCAAATACCACTGCAGGGAGCCTACACTCTCACGAAAATAGGTGCGGTGGATTGACTTCCTGGAAACTCACTTCCACTTTAACATGGGTACTCCGTGGACGCAGAGATTGCTACAGCACACAAACAAAAGCTGTTACAGTGGGAGAAAGACTTAGATGTAAAGAAGGTTTGTGGAAAGTTTTGGGTACCAAACTATGCCCCGCTCCGACAGATCTTATTGGAGGAGTTTCACGACGTAGCATACGCGGGACATTTCGGGAGCAACAAGACGTTAACGGGAATAGCAAAGTATTACTACTGGCCCCAGATGGCAGCAGACGTGCAGCAGTTCGTCACCTCATGCGACACGTGCCAGTGGATGAAATAAGCAGGGTTACTTCAGCCTCTACCCGTACTGTCTCACGAGAGCATGATGCTATACTCGCGGTAATTGACAAGTTTTCTAAAATGGGACACTTCATTCTGACCAACGCCACGGCTGCAGCTGAACCAACTGCTCACCTGTTCTTCGACTGCATCATCACTATCCACAGTGTCCCTACTACACTCATCTCGGATAGAGACCCAAAATTCACTAAAAAGTTTTTGAGGAAACTCATGGGTTTGTTGGGGACAAAGCTAGCGATTCTTCAGCGTACCACCCCCAGACTGACGGACAGACTGAGCGACTCAATCAGGTGGTTGAACAGTTACTGCGCACAGCTTGCAAACATGATATCAGCCACTGGGATCTATAGTTACCGACGCTTGAGTTCGCTTACAACAACACTTCAATGCGGCCACAGGGAGATCTTCATTCTTCCTGTGCTACTGACGGAAACCATTTACACCGCAGCAGCCAACCATACTGGCATACGTCCAAGCCGCACATGACTTCGTCACCACCATGCAGCAGCTATGGGAGAAGACTCAGCAACGTCTCACCATGATGCAGAACTCCCAGAAGCAGTATGCTCTAAAGCGATGAGATCACTCAGTAGCAGTCGGAGATCAAGTGCTTCTTAACACACACAATTTGGACTTGTCCCATCTTTCGTGCAAACTCTGGCCTCGCTTCTGTGGTCCTTTTCATGTTGAGGTGATGGTAACACCAGTTACATTCTGCTTGCGCTTACCTTCTAGGAAGCTTTACAATGCTTTCCATGTTCAGCTACTGAAACCGAACAAGGACCCCAACCTGCAGTTCCAAGGACGACAGCTACCGCCACCACCACCTGTTCTCGTACAGGATGAACCAGAGTACGAGGTGGAATATGTTCTTACTCGTCAATGCAGACGTGGCAACACGTTCAAGTTTTTGATACGCTGGAAGGGATACGACCCGTCGGAGGACAGTTGGGTTGCAGAAGCTGATATGGGCAACGCACGCCGTGCTCTCAAGGATTATCTTGTCAAGCAGGGTGTATCTCACGCCACCCAGCTTTGATTGCGAGGGGTACGTGTGAGAGTACGACGGCTTTGCTAGGCTTTACTTGCTTGCCTTTACTATATTATGCTTTACATAGCTTAGGTTTATTTGATCATACTTGCTTTTGCTTGATTTCCTAGGTTAGGTGCTTTACCACAGCACCGTTCTAGGTTGCGTGCACCGAATTCTAGTCTTTTCGGTTGCCACCGAATTGCCTGTCAACGGGAGTGGTGTTTGGCCCCGTCCTCGCTTGGGCGGAGCCGATCTCGAAACCGCGGGATGCCGCGGGACCGCGGAAGACCGCGGAACCGCGGGGGACCACGGAAGCCATGGGAGCCGCGGGGTACCGCGGGACCGTGGAACTGTGGGGACTGCGGGACCACAGGGGCCATGAGAACCGCAGGGGACGACCGCGGGACTGCGGGGGGCACGGGATACCCGGTCGACTAGGATACCCGGGCGATGTGTGCGGAAGTCGCAGGGGTGGTTTCTGCGAGGACGACCTCGGGGGTGGTATCCCGAGGTCGACATGGCTGGTGGGCGCCGTGACGGGTGGAGTGTCTGCGCTCGGCGTATGACGGGGCGTTTGACGCCAACCGTCTGCATGCACCTCCGAAGCTGGTGCACCGATGTCAGGCGGGTGCAACGCTGTGTAGCCGACTTGCTGCAGCGTTGGCACACCGCGGACTTGCAACATTGGCAAGCCGCGACTCTGCTGGAGCGCGGTCGACCAAGTCGTGTTGGCACGCGGTCGACCGTGCTGCGCTGGCAGTCGACCAGCAGCCTTGCTAGGTCTGATGTAGTCTGTGTTGCCAATGTTGATGCAATCATTCTGAACCTTTCTTGTCATGTTTTCCTAGTGAAACTCTTGCCAATTTTCCCCGTGAACTAGCAAGCAGTGTGAGCACTTGGAAACAACTAAGGAACGAACGAACGCTACGATCACTCTTGCCCCGTGCCTAGCCCGTAGTCTAGCTCCCGTTGCACGAGTTATCTCTGCATGGTGCGGTGAGCGTGGACGACACCGCGAAGTGACCTTCGAGTCAGCCGATTTTGCACCCACCTAAGTTGTTCGTAGGCCGCCAGCCGTGCAGTCACTAGCGTGCGCGTAGGTGACGCCGAGGTGATGGACACCCTGGAGGCACAGCTGGAGGACGCGAGGAGACGTCATGAGGCCCAAGAGTACGGGGCGATTCCTTGGACGCTCGTCGAGGCTGGCATCCGCGCCGTGTGGGCGACGGAGCATCCCCCTTCTCGACCTACATCTCATCGACCAGTGAACAACGTGGGCGGCGTCGACGAGGGCGCCAACGCCGCGGGTGGCCAAGTCGGTAGCAGCGCGGGAGGCACGTCGAGGCAGCGAGGTGTGATTCACGCCGATGAAGTCGGCGGCGTTCAAGCGCGAGGGATGCAGACATCCGCGGCTGCAGGGGCCCCGCGGGGCTACGTCGGAGGCAGACGAAGTGAATTGGCGCCGATGTCGGCGACGCACGTGACCGCGAGAGGAATTGCGCCGCGCTACGGCTACTTCAAGTTTACGCCGGACAGGATCTCGGTCACCCCTCTGCTGGTCGGTCGTCCCGACATCCTCACGTGGAAGGAAGCCATCGAGCCCCAGCTGGAGATGGCCGGGCTGATGGGCTTCGCCCGCGGGACCGTGGCAATGCCGGAGGAGCACTACCCTGACCTGCGAGCAGAATTTCGTGCCGTGCAGTTGCTGACCTTCACGGTCATCTCGCGGTGCTGTCCCCGGGCGTACAGATCGCCCTCAAGTCGTGCAGGGAGTACCTCGATGCTGGCCACCGGGCGTGGCATTTCATCGAGTCAACTTACCAGGTCACCGACGACTTGTTCATCGCCCAGCTTGAGGGACAGTTGACGCACCTGCGTATGGGCGACGAGGAGACGGCGACCGACTACTGCAACCGAGCTCGGCGAATTCTCGCCACCATTCGGATGGCTGGCGTGGAGTACTTAACGGCGTCGTACGTCACACACGTCATGCAGGGACTCCCGAGCAGCTACAACCTGCTGAAGCGGCTGTCGATGGCGCCGAGCACGCGGGCGATGCTCAATGAGGACACATTGATCTCGTACATCCTACAAGACGAGGCGATGCAGGAGGTTGAGCGGTCCCAGGAGCTCCTCGCGCAAGTGAACTACGTCGCCCCCGCGAAGCAAGGTGGTCGACCGGGACAAGGCGGGCAGTCTGGTGGCACTCACCGCGGTGGCGGGAAGCCGGCGAAGGATGCCGACAAGCAGAAGTCGGCTAAGGAGAGCGGTCGTGGAGGAGGAGGTTGACGTCGGGAATGCTGGCTGTGCGGCGACCCCGATCACCTCTCCTTCGAGTGCCCCGACCGCAGTGACTCGGACGACGACGACAAAACCAAGGGAGGCCACGGGAGGTCTGGCAGCCGTAATCCGCGTCGAGGAAACCAGCCGCGAAAGGAGAAGCAGTCGAAGAAGTCGACCTCGGCGAAGGACGCCGACTCCTCCGTGGGTGGCAAAGGGCGAGGCGACAAGGAGGCGTCGTGCTCGCTGGTCGGTGTCGTGGAATCGACCGTCTCACTGGCGCCGGAGGCTGGTGAGGATTTCCAGGCGATGGCGGCAGCTGTGCAAGCGAACCCCGCGGTGGTCCTGCTCGACAGCGGCTGCTCGCACCACCTGATGGGGACGAAGGCGGCCTTCGTCGACTTGGGGCCATGCGGCAACGTGAAGCACGTGCGTGGCTTCAATGGGGCGCTGCAGGACGTTCGCGGCCGTGGCACGGTTGCACTGCAAGGGGAGGCCGGGAAGCGGGTGCTCATCCCCGACGTGCTGTACGTCCCAGGCGTGCAGGCGAATCTGCTTTCGGCTGGCCAGCTGAAGGAGAGCGGGGTGACGCTGAAGGACGACGGCAACAGGATGTTGCTCGTTTTCGCGGCGGGGGACGTGCTCGGTCGAGCGACGTACACCGGCCGGGTCCTCTGCACCGACCTGCGCCCATGCGCGGTAAAGTCGACGACGCCCGCAAAAGAGGAGGTGGCTCTGCGGGCGATCGTCTCGGCGACGAAGTCGACGCCGAACAGGCTGCACGCGCGGCTTGCACATGTCAGCATGAACACCATCCGGAGCTCGGCGAAACACGAGGTTGCCACCGGGCTGGACCTCAAGTCGGTGTCTGGCGCCGACTCACCGTGTGTCTCATGCGTCGGTGGGAAACTGGCGCGGCACACCTTCCCCGACCAGGGCTTCGGTGCCGCTGACGTGCTGGCCATTGTGCACATCGACCTGTGTGGGCCGTTCCATATGGCTGCCAAGGATGGCAGCCTGTACTTCTTGCTGCTGAAGGACCGCAAGACCCATGCAACGTGTGGGTGAGGCCGGTCGCCAAGAAGTCCGACGTGCTGCGGGAGTTCCAAAAGTGGTTGGTTCTGGTGGAGCGGCAGGCAAAGAATTCGGTGCTGCAACTGCGTTCTGACCGCGGAGGGGAGTTCCTCGGGAAGGACTTCACCGCCTTCGTGGACGGCAAGGGGGATTGTTCACGACCTGACCTGCCCTTACACCCCGCAGCAGAATGGCATGGCGGAGCGGGAGATGAGGACGGTGGTGGAGTCGGTGCGGACGATGCTGTTGCACATGGGCGTGCAGTGCCACTAGTGGCATCTCGCTCTGCGGCAGGTCGTCTGGGTTCGCAACTGCCTGAAGCGGTTGCCGCTGCCACCGGGGACGACGCCGTACCAGCTCTTCACCAGCCAGAAGCCCGACTTGTCGATGGCATTTCAAATATGGAACGTGAGTGGCATTTCATGGAGAAGGGCATGGAAGGGGGAGAAAGTGGGGAGGGGGAAGAGGGGGATGATTGAGGGTATATCAAATATTTGGTCATGGCTTTTTCCCCCTAATACTCAATTACTCAAACTAAACCCCGCCAAATATTATAAGGAGAAAAGAAGCCAAATGATTTCTCTAACAATCATTCCTCGTACTCTTACCATACACACGTTAGCATCATTCACCTCCACCTCCCCATCCTCTTCCAATTTGTTCCCCATTCGGGAAGGACGAGGTGGCGATGTTGCAATCCACAAACCCCCTCCTCCCCTCCCCACAGGATAGGTAGCAACTGGATCCTTGTGGTGGTTGTGTACAACCATACGGATGTGCGCAACATACATGTGGTAGCGAACGATCTCCCTCCAAAGCCTGTTCCTGCATGATGTGTGCATACTATCCCAGAAAATCCCGTTCCGCACTCATGAGGTGGCAGAAACAGGATTGGACAGCACACGACGCACAAGTTCAGCCATGCCAAGGTACTTCCGTTCATGCCACTATTACTAGTCTACATGTCCTGCTCCCCTCTTGCAGCTCCCCTCACCCTGCGTCGCCTCCTCCATCCTGAAGCTCCCTTCTTTGTTGATGTGGACGAGCATCCTTTCCAGGGCCTAGGGTCCTTTCCATCCTTTCCAGGGGAGTGGAAGGGGGGCAAGGGGAGAGGTATACGCCATGGTGGGTGGGTGCATCTGGTGCATCGATGAGTTTGACAAGATGTAGCTCAGTGCTCGGAGCATGCTGCATGAGGTGAGAGGGGAGGGGGGGGGAGTGGAAGGGGGGGAAGGGGAGAGGTATACGCCATGGTGGGTGGGTGCATCTGCTGCATCGATGAGTTTGACAAGATGTAGCTCAGTGCTCTAGCATGCTGTCCATCTCTTGTGCCATCCACAGGTGGTAGTGTGACCACCTTTCCCTCCTTTGGTTTTGTTGGTTTGCTTACTCATCCCGCATCTATTGCATCCCCCATGTATGCCTCTGCTATTAATGAAACTTCAATTCAATACTCCGCCTTGCGGAGAATCACACTACAACGGTCATGAGCTAGACTACGGGGGGGTTGGCACGAAGTACTAGGAGTGATCGTAGCTTAGCTTAGTTCCTTAGCGCTTGCACATTTACAGGAGAAATTGGCAAGAGTTTTCACTAGGCAAAGATTGCATTCGAGAATGGATAAACAAGCAATGACAGAATACATCAGGCACCTAGCAACTCTGTCGCTAGCGTGGTCGACTGCCAGCACAGCATGGTCGACCGCCTGCCAGCGTTGCGTAGAGGAGCCGCGCAAGCTCTACAGAAGGGCGACCTGCCAACACAGCAGGTCGACGGCGTGCCAACGCTGCAGCAGAGCGGCTGTCCAGCGTTGCACCCGTAGATGGCAGCAGTGCGCACGCTCGCAGGTGCGCGCAGACGATTGGCCCGACTTGCATCATTATGCATCCGTCGGCTGTTGTCTGCGCCTGACGAGCCACATCGACTTCGGGATACCAGCCCGAAGTCGCCTTCGTCACTGCGACCTTGACGATGTTCGCGTGCCTCCGCAGAACTCGCCGAGCAGGTTACCTGGTCGACCTGGACACCACCAGGTGCTCTGGTCGACCACCAGGTGCCTCTGGTCGACCACAGCTCCTATGAGAGTACGACGGCTTATGCTGGCTTTGCTAGCTTGCCTGGACTTTATTATGCATTATCTAGCTTAGCATTATTTTGCTTTGCTTGCTTTTGCTTGATTTCCTAGGTTCGTTGCTTTTACTATAGTTATTATAGTTATAGGCACCGAACCAGGTTACGTGTACCGAACTCAAGCTTATTCGGTTTCCACCGAATTGCTTTCTACCGAGTTCGGGAAGGTTCTGTTCGGGACGCTTCGCGACCCTCAGAACATTCACGTAACACCTGGGTTACCTATCTTGTGTCGAGCCTATAAAAGCCTCGCCTTGTACCCAGGTGGATCATTCAATTCAAACTCTCTTTTCTGAGCTCGATCCTAGATCCTCACACATGGTAATCAGAGCCTGTTTACACGCGAAGTTTTTCGACCGCTAAAACCTAGCTTTTAAAACCGCGGGGGCGACGACGAAAGCAACAATTACGGGTACGCAAACCAGTTCCGCGCTATTTCTTAACGTCCCCCTCGACACGGTTTTCTAACGTACCCCAGGTTCAGTGGAGAAAAAGGTTGGAATTTTAGCCGTCGGATCAATTTTTCAACTCAACGGCCAAGATCTGACGTGAACTTCAGCTGCGGGAGAATTACGCGACTAGCAGAAACGGCGCTCAACATTTTTATTGTCGATTTGATTCGCAGTAAGTTGACCAGCGCCTAGATTTCAAGTATTTCTGTCGTAATTCTTCCTGGAAATCGCCAAATGGAGGAAAATGGTGATAATTCCGTACGAAAAATTACGGAGTTACGCACCGACCTGGACCAAACGCGAGCGGCACTCCAGCGAATAGAGGAGCTTCTCGCGAACCAGTCGGCAGCCGCCACGGCAGCAGCACACGTAGCAGCGAATACAGCAGCGACGGCAGCAGCAGCAACGGCGACACCGACACTTCACACATCAGCAGCCACAGTGAATCTTGAGGCGGCACGTCCGAGGCTACCGGAGACGTTCAATCCGAATGCGAGAGACGCCGACGTCCGTCGATTCATTGCGACCCTCGAAATTTACTTCGAGGCCGTTGGCTGTACGACCCCGACACACGATGCAATGCGGATTCGGCTCGCAGCCACACTGTTGCGAGGCCCGGCGCTCGAGTGGATTTACAACAGTAAGGAGATCCGAGGCGAGGGGTCATGGACGCAGTTTCGGGCAGCTTTAATTCAACGTTTCGAACCGATCAATTCCAGCTACATGGCGCGGCAGCAGATTCATCGGCACAAACAGTACGGCAGTGTAACGCAGTATACGCAGCAGATGGAGAGCCTCTTCAACCGAATTACCGACCTGACCGAAGGGGAAAAAATCCAAGCGTATACTGAGGGGCTAAAAATGGAAGTCCGCCGACAGGTGATTGCTGCGAACTACAACAACTACCGCGACATGGTGTGTGCAGCAGAGAGATTCAATGTGCTGACGAGAGGTCAACCTGAGACACGACGCCACGTGCCAAACAGATCATTCGACACGAAGCGATCGGCACCACCCACGACCGCCGACCCGATGGATATCGACAAGATCGACGCGAAGCAGCAGCCGACAAATAAGAAGTGTGACTTTTGCGGCGCAGCGGGACATCGATTCTTGGCGTGTTGGAAAATGAAGAAGGCACGAGCACAGTTGCAGGGCAACAACAGTGTGACACCCCCGAAGTCAAACAACGTGGCGACTTCGGAGCGGGCGAAAAAAGGAGGACATGATGGCGCGAATTTAAAACGCCACGACCGGCCGGCACCAGGGGAAATCGCCGAGACAAATGGAGGCTCCGCGAAACAAGACCCTGCACCGACCGGGAAACTCCAGCCGAACACCCACGAAAGTAAGAATTCGTTAAAGTTATCCTATAAAGATACTTTAACTAAGAATATTACTTCTCGTGATTTTCAAGCCTTCAGGGGAGATTTAGCGGCTAAGAAAAAGCCCTTAAAGATTATTCAGGTACCTGAGAAGTTGGGCAAACCACTCCGGAGCGTTGAAAAGGGTCGTGCGTTCCAAGGAGTTAATACTCTCTCCCCGCAGCACAGTGTTAAGGCTCCCCATTGCCCACAGGAGAAGCCTACACAGCTGCAACGGCTTAAGGGAAGGTTCCAGGCCAAGACGAAGCTGAATCGGCCTTGGAAAATTTCTTCTAACCCTACTCAGTTTGAAACTGATATTTGTCAAGATAGGTAGTAGAAAGTTTAGAGGCAGAAAGAGGAGTTGCACTAGCAAGCAGTTGAGTACATATAGGAACCCTAGATTGGGCTGTACTCGCTATAGAGTACCCCACTGCAGGCTAGACAAATACAACATTCTGACACACCCCCATAGTCAAAGTGGGGTATAATCAGCAGAGCAAGCAGTCATAGAGCAGATTCACAAGTGCATGCAAAGCTAGAGGCATTCACAAAGGGCAAGTGAGGAGGAGGAGGCGAGACTGTAGGTGGAGAGGAGATAAGAGGCGTCGGCTGAAGCTGCAGACACACGGGCAACAGGAGTCAAACTGGCTCAGTGGCTACCGGAACAAGCGCCCCGGACTACAGGAGTAACTGGCTCCCCCGACTGTCCCACCCCCCTCTCACACACCCCCTGCTGGAACCCTAGCTCCACTCCCACGTCACCCCCCTAGCACCACTCCTTCGGCTCCCACACACCCACCCCCCTGAGCGGCAGCTGCAGCAGCGGGAGACGGAGGAGGAGGAGAAGTAGGGGATGGGGCACTCAACCTGCACCCCCACAACCGCCACCCCCACACTCCCCACCCCCAAACCCTAAAACGGGCGGAACGGGGTAGGAGCACGGGGGATGGCGAGGGGGAAGGCGCGCGGCCCCCAGGGCGCCACCATGGGGCAGCGAGGGGCCGCGCGCAGCCCCCCAGGGCGCCGCGACGGGGCAGCGGGGGGCCGCGCGCGGCTCCCCAGAGTGCCGCGACGTGGCTGCGGGGTCGCGCGCGGCTCCCCAGGGCGCCGCGACGGGGCAGCGGGGGGTCGCGCGCGGCTCCCCAGGGCGCCGCGACGTGGCTGCGGGGTCGCGCGCAGCTCCCCAGGGCGCCGCGACGGGGCAGCAGGCGTCGCGCGCGCTTCCAGGGCGCCGCGACGAGGCAGCGGGGGCGACGGGGGGGTCTGCTGCAGGCGACGGGTGGGCTGCAGCAGGCGACGGGGGGAAACCGCCGCGCGCCCCGGGGCGCACGGCGGGCAGGAAACCGCCGCGCGCTCCGTGCGCACGGCGAGCAGAAAACCGCCGTGCGCACGAGCGCGTGGCGGGAATAAAAAATCCGTCGCGCGCCAAGGGGCGCGCGACACAGAGAACAGCAGCGGAAGCATTAGGTGGTGGGCCCACCCACAGGATCGACCCAAGGGGGTCGACCTGCTCTGATAGCATGTCAAGATAGGTAGTAGAAAGTTTAGAGGCAGAAAGAGGAGTTGCACTAGCAAGCAGTTGAGTACATATAGGAACCCTAGATTGGGCTGTACTTGCTATAGAGTACCCCACTGCAGGCTAGACAAATACAACATTCTGACAATATTGAGACAGCAGCTTCGAGCGCAGGATCTGGGGATGATCTCTTCGACGTACCCTATGATCCAGTAAGCGAGACCATCTACGGCTACTCGGAGCGGCAACAACCACTACTCCTCGAGGTTCTCTGCAAAGGGTGGCGCCTCCAGGCACTGGTGGACAGCGGTGCATCTCACTCGGTGTGCGACCGCGAGACATTGGAGAAAATCGGAGAGAAGGCGTCGGAGACACAATTCTGTGCAACAATAGTTGACGGTACGAAGCTTCCCATCCACGGCGAAGCATCACTGCAGCTGCACATAGGGGCGCTAAGGTGGAAGCCGACGTTGCCGATCACCAACATCAAGGGACTAGATTTCATCTTGGGGCGAGATTTCCTGAAGCGGTTCAACCCCGAGATCGATTGGGTCAACAGCAAAGTGTGCATCTACAACAACGGGAAGCGGATAGCACTGCGAAGCTGGACGGATACAGGGGACATTCCTGAGACGACACTGGCACGGTTCGAACAGACGGTAAACGAGAGCAACACGGGTTACTTAGCACTGGTCATGGCAGCAGCAGAGGAGGAGAAGCCGAGTTCCGAGCTACCTGCAGCAGTGAAGGAGGTCTTGGAGCAGTACAAGGATATAATGCCCGACGACCTACCTGCAGGCGTACCTCCAGCACGCACCCACGAGCACGAGATCGTGGAGGAACCAGGTGCGAAACCCGTCTCACGTGCACCATACCGACTGAGTCCGACCGAATTGACAGACATGAAAAAACAGATAGAGTATCTACTGGACAGACAACTGATTCGCCCATCCACCTCTCCCTACGGAGCACCAGTTCTCTTCACTCCTAAACCAGACGGCAGTCTACGGATATGCATCGACTATCGCGCACAGAACAAACAGGCAGTTAAAAATAAATACCCCATACCGCGCATCGACGACTTACTGGACCAACTGCGTGGTGCAACGGTTTTCTCAAAGCTGGACCTACGATGGCAGATCAAGATGGCGGACAACTCGATCCACACGAGATACGGCTCCTATGAATACTTGGTGATGCCGTTCGGACTCTGCAACGCACCCGCGACGTTCCAGGCAGAGATGAACCACATCCTCCGGCCCCTGCTGGACGAATGCGTAGTAGTGTACCTGGACGATATCCTCATCTACTCCAAGAACATGAAGGAGCACGTGGAGCATCTGCGGAAGGTGTTCGAGATCCTGCGGAAAAACAAGTTCTACGTGAAGCTGTCGAAGAGCGACTTCGCCCTGAAGAAGGTGCAGTTTCTCAGGCACATGGTGAGTGCCGAGGGCGTACACGTGGACCCGCGGAAGATCGAAGCCGTTAAAAAGTGGAAAGTTTTGGAGAACGTGAAGGAGTTACAGCAGTTCCTCGGCTTCGCCAACTACTACAACAGGTTTGTGCCGCAGTACGCTAAGATAGCAGCGCCACTGACAGACCTACTGAAAAAGGATACGCCCTTCAAATGGGATACTCCTCATCTACAAGCCATGGAACAACCACAGACAGCACTGACCACAACGCCAGTACTCATCCTACCGGACCCAGAAAAGGACTACGTAGTTGAAGCGGACGCTAGTGACCACGCAGACGGAGCAGTACTGATGCAGGATCACGGGAACGGTTTACAACCTATCGCCTACCTCAATACGAAGTTACACGGAGCAGAACTGAACTACCCCATTCACGACAAGGAAGCCTTAGCTATAGTCGTAGCCTTCAAGGCGTGGAGGTGTTACCTAGAGGGAGCCAAGACCACAGTATACACTGACCACTGCAGTCTTAAGTACCTGAAGTCGCAGCCGACGCTCTCACGACGACAGGTGTGGTGGGTGGATTTCTTGGAAACTCACTTCCACTACGACATCGTCTACAAACCCGGGCTCCACAACAAAGCTGACGCGTTGAGCCGCCCCGGTCATGTAGCAGGCATCCAGCTCGACGGGATGAACCCTCTGCTCAAGGGTCTATTCCAACATGGGTACTCCGTGGACGGCGAGATCGCAACGGCAGAGAAACAGAAGCTGTTACAGTGGGAGAAAGAAATAGCGGTAAGGAAGGGTTCAGGAAAGATTTGGGTACCGAATTACGCCCCGCTACGGCAAATCCTATTAGAGGAATTTCATGACGTACCTTACGCGGGACATTTCGGGAGCAACAAGACGTTAGCGGGAATAGCGAAGTATTACTACTGGCCCCGGATGGCAGCAGACGTGCAGCAGTTCGTCACCTCATGCGACACGTGCCAGCGGATGAAGAGTAGCAAGCAGAAAAAAACTGGGTTACTTCAACCTCTACCCGTACCGGAGCAGCCATGGCAGGTCGTTAGCCTCGACTTCATCACAGGACTTCCCTCGACCTCACGGGGACACGATTCCATCCTCGTAGTAATAGATAAGTTCTCCAAAATGGGTCATTTCATACCGATCAACGTCACCGCTACAGCTGAAGCAACTACTCGCCTCTTCTTCGACCGCATCATCACCATCCACGGCATCCCCGCTACACTTATCTCAGACAGAGACCCAAAATTCACTAGTAAGTTCTGGAAGGAGCTTATGGGACTGTTGGGGACCAAACTTGCGATGTCTTCAGCATACCATCCCCAGACTGACGGACAGACGGAGCGACTCAATCAGGTGGTTGAACAGTTACTGCGTACAGCTTGCAAGGACGACATCAGCCACTGGGACACACAGTTACCGACCTTAGAGTTTGCTTACAACAACGCCTCACATGCGGCCACAGGAAAAACCTCTTTCTTCCTGTGTTACGAACGGGAACTACTCACACCACAGCAGCCAACCACACCGGCACACGTCCAAGCCGCACACGACTTCGTCACCACCATGCAGCAGCTATGGGAGAAGACTCAGCGGCGTCTCACCACGATGCAGAACTCCCAGAAGCAGTATGCCGATCGTCAGCGACGAGATCACTCAGTAGCAGTCAGAGATCAGGTGCTTCTCGACACGCGCAACTTGAACCTGTCTCACCTACCATCCAAACTCCGGCCTCGCTTCTGTGGTCCTTTTCTCGTGGAGGCACAGGTGACACCAGTTACATTCCGCTTGCGCTTACCAGATACATGGAAGCTTCACAATGCTTTCCATGTTCAGCTACTGAAACCCTACAAGGACCCCAACCACCAGTTCCAGGGACGGCAGCTACCGCCACCTCCACCGCTCCTCGTGCAGGATGAACTAGAGTACGAGATCGAGCGCGTTCTCACTCATCGGCGCCGTGGCGGCAAGACCCTAGAGTTCCTAATACGCTGGGAAGGGATACAACCCCACTGAGGACAGTTGGGTTGCAGAAGCTGATATGGGCAACGCACGCCGTGCTCTCAATGACTATCTTGTCAAGCAGGGTGTATCTCATGCCACCCAGCTTTGAGGGGGGGACGTGTGAGAGTACGACGGCTTATGCTGGCTTTGCTAGCTTGCCTGGACTTTATTATGCATTATCTAGCTTAGCATTATTTTGCTTTGCTTGCTTTTGCTTGATTTCCTAGGTTCGTTGCTTTTACTATATTTATTATAGTTATAGGCACCGAACCAGGTTACGTGTACCGAACTCAAGCTTATTCGGTTTCCACCGAATTGCTTTCTACCGAGTTCGGGAAGGTTCTGTTCGGGACGCTTCGCGACCCTCAGAACATTCACGTAACACGTGGGTTACTTGTCTTGTGTCGAGCCTATATACCCTCGCCTTGTACCCAGGTGGATCATTCAATTCAAACTCTCTTTTCTGAGCTCGATCCTAGATCCTCACAGCTCCCGTCAAGCAAAACCCTCGTCGAAAGACCCCTCTGTCGACCAGCACTGTCAGCTGTTGTCGCCGAGCTCCCCTCGTCGACCGCTGCTCACTTGTCAGGTCGACGGACTGCTCCGTCGACCTCCCCGTTGAATTGCTCCTCCTGGTTGACAGCCCACCCGTCAACCAGCCCAGTCAGCTGCTACCGTCGAGCACCCCTGGTCGACGGCAACACCACAATGATCCCTTCAGCTTGACGAAGCCCGTCAAGCAGCTCCCTCACCGTGAACGCTTTCCTGCTTCTTCCGTACATCCGACCAAGTTGTTGGCATTGCCCAAGCGAGGGCGGGGCCAACACTCCATTCCCGTTAACACTCCCCCGCCACTCTCACACTTGGGCCACCAGCCCACACGGCAGTACTCCACGGAGAAGACTCGTACTCGACGTGCACCCCACACACAGCACGCCGTCACCGCACCAGCCGTGCAGAAGGGCACGGCACCTACTGCTGCACCTCATCGTCGCCGTCGCTGGCGTCGTCCAGGTGCATTTGGCCGATGGCGACGGAGCACCGGTTGAAGGCCGGAAAGTGCAGCGCCTTTGTCAGAAAACCAACAGGCTGCTCGGTGGTCGGGATGTACTTCAGCACGAACTTCCCGCGCCTCACCATGTGCTGCAGCCAGGCGTAGCGTCGCTCCATATGCTTGAGGTTGCCCGTCAGCCCCAAGCCGTCAGCAGCCCATGGGCGGACTTGTTTTCCACCCGACGGACAGTCGGCTTCCCAGCATCGAGTTGCCGAAACTCCGCAAGGAGGAAGCGGAGTCGGCGTCCCTCCTTGCCAGCGTTCGTGGCTGCCACGCACTCTGACTCGGTCGACGACAGGGTCGCGCACTTGATGCGCGAGATCGACTAGGAGACGGCTGCCCCTCCATAGACGAACACGTAGCCGCCCGTGCTCGTCCGGTTCTGCTTGTCGCCCGCGTCGTCGGCGTCCACGTAGCCGATCAGCTCCAGCGACTCTGGTCCACCGCCAAACTCCAGGGCGGTGTCGCGGGTGTCAGCGAGGTAGGCGAGGCAGTGGTCGACCTCGCGCCAATGCTGGTCGCTCCTCACCGTGAGGCCGCTCCCCAGCTTGCTGCAAGCGAAGGCGATGTCCGGCCTCGTCGTCGTCGTCGCGAACTGCAGCGAGCCAAACTTCTGCCGGTACTCCTCCTCCTCATCGTCGAATGTCAGCTTGGCTTAGGGGTCGACGAAGACCGGTGTCTTCAGGACTCGACTGCCCTGCTCCTCGTCGATCAAGCACCTGCGCAGCTTGTCGGTGTAGCCCTGCTGGTGCAGCCACAGCTTCCTTGCCGGCCTGTCACGCATGATCCCTAGCCCAAGGTACTTGACGACCGGCGAAATCTCCCGCAGCTCAAAGGCGGTCTCCAACAGCTCCTTCAGCTCCTTCAGCATCGCGGTGTTGCAGCTGGCTGCGTGCAGGTCGTCGACGTAGACCAGCACCCAGCAGGTCACTCCGTCGTCGGCGACGTTGAAGTAGAGCGCTTCGTCAACCTGGCTTTTCTTCCAGCCAGCGCCCAGTAGCACGCCGTCGAGAGCCCTGTACCACAGCAGCGGCGACTGCTTCAGCCTGTAGAGGCTCTTCAGCAGCTTGCACACCTGGCCGGTCCCGTCGTCGAAGTAGTTCGGCTGGTACATGTACAGCACCCGGTCGAGCTTACTTTGCAGGAAAGGGTTCTTCATGTCGAGTTGCATCAGGTTACGGTCGAGGATGACGACGATGCTGAGGAAGATCCTCAGCATGACGTAGCTGCTCACCGGCGAGTACGTCTTGTCGTAGTCGGTACCGTATACCTGCGTGAAGCCCTTCACGACCAGCCTCGCCTTCTCGCGCTCAACGGTGTCGTCGATGTGGTACTTTGTCGTCAGTACCCACCGGTTCTTCATGATGTTTATACCGCGTGAGCGTTTGATCAACTCCCACGTGCCGTTGCTGATGAGGCTGCGGATCTCCTCGTCCATGGCGGCCTTCACTGCCTCACCCTTCCAGCTCGCCAGTGCCTTCTTCACCGTCATCGTCGCGATGTCCCAGCGGTGCTCGGGGTCAGCAAGCATGTCGGGGTCGAGCTCGGGCAGGTCGACGTCCTCTCGGCGTCGTCGTACAGCAGGTCATCATCGGCGTTGTCGTACACTTTGGTGAAGGCAGCCGGTGGTAGACATGCGTAATTGCTTGACCTGACCATAGCAGTTCAGACGGTCCGGGCTTCTCAACCGGAACTTCCACCACGTCACTGTCGGTGGACTCCTCTCCTGCTGACAGCTCCCCTTCATGGTCGACGTCCTCGTCGCCGGCCAGCGTTGGATCTTCAACCGGCTGCTCCCCACTCGACTGTCTTGTCTGTTGCTCCCTTGTCGTCTGAACCCCTGCTGGTGCCTCCTGTTCGACCGGCTTCCGTATCTGCTGCTCCCCTGTCGTCGACGCTTCACGTCCTTGTCGACGAGCTTGGCGCCTTGTTGGCCGCCGGCGATGCCACTGGCCGGCGCCACAGGCGACGCCCCCAAGCTCCCCTCATCGCCGATGGCCGACACAGGTGTCGATGCAGGCCGATCTGCGATGGGGGTGGGAGGAGCAAGAACAGGGGGCGGAGGGAGGACTTCCTTGACGTCCTCATCAGCGGGCTCTTCGACCTCGGCGAGCAGCGAGAACGTCGCAGTCGAGGTGTCCGTTGGCGGGTGCACCTGCGTCCGCCCCGACGCCGGCCCATACTTCACCTTCTACACCTCCATCGACAGCGTCTCGTAGAAGATCACCTCGACCGACGTGACCACTTTGTGGTCGGTCAAGTCCAGCACCTCCCAGCCCTTGCTCTCTGACGACATGCCCAGGAGAACCCCCAGCGAGCTTCGGCGCCAGCTTCCATGCACCATGCGGCCCCACACCCGCGCTAGCGTGTGGATGGGCTTGTTCCCGGTCAGCAGCTGGTACGGTGTCGTCCTCGGCGGCGTCGTCAACTGCTCCAAGCAGTTGCGCACCCAGACAGTTTGGCAAAAGGCAAGATGCCACCAGTGGTGCTGCACGCCCATGTGCAGCAGCATCATCCGCACCGACTCCACCACCGTCCGCATCTCCCGCTCAGCCATGCCGTTCTGCCCACTGCAAAGGGTAGGGGCACGTCAGGTCGTGGACGATGCCCTTCCCGTCGACGAAGTTGGTGAACTCCTTCCCGAGGAAGTCGCCGCCGCAGTCGGAGCGGAGCATCAGCACCGACTTTTTCGTCTGCCGCTCCACCAGCACTAGCCACTTCTCAAACTCCCGCAGCACATCGCTCTTCTTGGCGACTGGCATCACCCACACGAACTGAGTGTGGCGATCCTTCAGCAGCAGGAAGTACAAGTTGTCGTCTTTGGCAGTCACTCAGAATGGCCCGCACAAGTCAATGTGCATGACAGCCAGTGCCTCCTCGGCGTCCGAGCCCTTGTCGGGGAAGGTGTGTCACGCCAACTTCCCTCCGATGCACAAAAGACACGGCGGGTCTGCTCCGGTCAACGGCTTGATGTCAAGCCCAGTAACAACGTCATGCTTCGCCGAACTCTTGATCGTGTCGACTCTGACGTGCGCGAGCCTCGCGTGCTACTGGTCCGGGGTCGACTTCGTCACTGAGGCGATCGTCCGCAGAGCCACCACCTCGGTCGACGGCGACCGCGTCGAGCAGGGGCGAAGGTCGGTGCAGAGGACTCGACCCGTGTAGCGTGCTCGACCGAGCACCTCCCCGGTCGCGGCGACGAGCAGCATCTCGTCGCCGTCGCCCTGCAGCTATTTTGCCAACAGACTATAGTGGCACGGTCATCGCACTCCCATTCAGCCTACAAGCCTGCTCAGCTTCTGGAATTTTGTTGGGAGATTCTTCAAAATATCTTCAGCAAACCCTCAAAGTTTCAGAATCTTGGAAGCAGTTTACAAGGCATGACTGCACTTTAAGTTTCAAGACTTATGGCATCCCGGAAGTGTCTGTTAGTCTTTTTGGTAACACCGGAGTTCACTATTTTGGCTGCTGACTTGTCTACCTCGTTTTGCAGGTGGTCACTAAGTTTCAGAACGATCCAACATCGGAGCATTGCGCGTGACACCTGTCGAAAGTCACTGTTCCGTTGTCATGGTGCACTGTTGGCAGCATTTCCCTTGCCACCCTTTCATTGTTGTCATGCCAATGGTGCAGGGACAGAGAATGAGACAAGAAGTACAGGTGGTCACATGAGACTCTACCACCCTTCTTTTGAGAAGCAGCTTGCAAGAGGGTGCAAGTGGGAAGACAAGCTGACTCATGGTTGGCTTGACTCACTATTGGTAGCCTTGAGTACAGCTCTGAACATCCAAGTGTGGTTGGCTTTGCTGACCTAGCTAGGACGTTTCCCATCCTTCTCTAGCCTTTCTCCCCTATTACTCAACCTTCTCTAAGTTCCCAGGATGACCCCAACCCCTTAAGAGTCCCCTAGGCAATGTTGTACTCACCTCTTCCTTGCATCAATGAAACTACACGTTTTTCAGCCGAGCTTACGTTTTCACTCACTGCTTAGCGCATACACCTTTGATGAAAGCAAACAATATACCGTTGGAAAGCAGACATCTAAAGCTAACTGCTGTTCAAGTTTCAGCCTCGTATGTTATCGAAGCTGGTCGTGATGGTGTTTTGAACAGAGGCGGTTTGAAGATGTCTGATTCTGATTAGGCAGTTTCATGGGCATCCGCGACCCCTAAGTGGACTCTAGACTATAACAGCAGCTGCACGCCGCTCTCCTTCGGTTGGCTAGCTGAGAGCAGGTTTTCCTGTACTTCCAGAACGTAGAGAACGTCGGGGATGAGGACCCGCTTCCCGGCCTCCCCTTGCAGAGCGACAGTTTACGTCCCTCGACAGGCTACAACGCCCTATTGAAGCCGCGCACGTGCTTCACACTCGCTTGGCGCCATGTCGACGAAGACCGCCTTCGTCCCCATCAGGTGGTGGGAACAACCACTGTCGAGCAGCACCACCATCAGGTTTGCCTGCACAGCTGCCGGCACCACCTGGAAGTCATCGCCAGCCTCCGGCGCCAGCGAGACTGCTGGCTCCACCATGCCGACCATCGAGCACGACGCCTCCCCGTCGCCTCGGCCCTTGCTGATGGAGTTGTCGACGTCCTTTGTCGACGACGTCTTCTTTGACGTCTGCTTCTCCTTGTGTGGCTTCTCATCTCGATGGGGGCGACCACTGGCCAATCGACTGTGACCTCCCTTGTTGTCGACCTCGTCGCTGTCGTCGCGGTCGGGACACTCGTAGGAAAGATGGTCGGGGTCGTGGCAGATCCAGCACTCCCGCCCTCGACCACCACCTCCACGGCCCTTACCCTGCATAGCCTCGTCTTGAAGGATGTAGCTGGTGATGGAGTCCTCGTCGAGGGACTCACGCGTGTTGGGCACCATCATCATCCTCTTCATGAGGTTGTGGCTGCACGGCAGGCCTTTGTCGACATGGGTGATGTCGGATACCGTAGAGTATTCGGCGCCCGCCGTCCGCATCTCAGCCAGGATCCGTCGAGCACGGTTGCAGTAGTCCGTCGCCGTCTCCTGCTCGCCCATCCGAATGTGTGTCATCTTCTCCTCCAGCTGTCCAATGAACAGGTCGTCCTTCGCCTGGTACGTCGACAGGATGAAGTGCCATGCTTGGTGACCAGCATCCAGTCGCTCTCGACAGGACCTGAGCGCTAGTTGCACCACCGACGAGCAGCACCTCGAGATGACCATGAAAGTGAGCAGCACGAAACTCCCCGCGCAGCTCGACATCCTCCTCGGGCGGAATGGGCACGGTGCCGTCGGCGAAGCCCTTCAGCCCGGCGACCTCCAGCTGAGGTTCTATCGACTCCCTCCAGGTGATGAGGTCCCGTCGACCTTGCAGAGGTGTAACAGTGATCCGGTCCGGCGAAAACTTGAAGTAGCCATACGCATGTGCGATCCCGCCCGCCGTCACGTGCGTCGTCGCCGAGAGCCCTCCACCGTTACGTAGAGGACATCGACGCCGACCATCGACATCGGCATGCGAGGTGCCTGCAGCCGCCGTCGACCGCTGCACTCGCGCCTGACTCCTGTCGACGCCACCGTCGACCTTGATCACCCCTCTCTGCTTCGTGCCTTCGTTGTCGCTGACTCGTGCACCACCGTCGACCTCGTTGTCGGTGCCACCTTCGTTTTGTACCGGTCGAGGAGATGCTGGATGGGAAGGGTGCTCTATCGCCCATTGCACCTGGATGCCAGACTCGACGATCGCCCAGTGGATTGTCCCGTACTCACCGTCCTCAGTGCGTTTCCGCGCATCAGCCAAACGTGCCTCCAAGGTGTCCGCTACTCTCGCATTAGCTACGGGGTCGACCATTGGGACTAACGCGGCTGCTGGCCTACGAACGACTTAGTAGGTGCAAAAGTCGATTCCTATCTGAAGGTAATTTGCAGGTCCGTCCACGCTCACCACACCATGCGGAGAATCACTCTACAACGGTCATGAGCTAGACTACGGGGGGGGGGGGGGGGGGGCACGAGCTACTAGGAGTGATCGTAGCTTTGCTTAGTTCCTTAGCGCTTGCACATTCACGGGAGAAATTGGCAAGAGTTTCAGTAGGCAAAGATTGCATTCGGGAATGAATAAACGAGCAATGACATAAATGACTACATCAGGCACTTAGCAACTCTGTAGCTAGCCTGGTCGACTGCCAGCACAGCATGGTCGACCGCTTGCCGGGGTTGCGTAGAGGAGCCGTGCTAGCATTGCAGAAGGGCGACATGCCAACACAGCAAGTCGATAACGTGCCAATGCTGCAGCAGAGCGGCTCTCCAGCATTGCGCCCGTAGATGGCAGCAGTGCACACGCTTGCAGGTGCGCGCGGACGATTGGCCCGACTTGCATCGTTGTGCATCCGTCGACTTTTGTTTGCGCCTGACGAGCCACATCGACTTCGGGATACCACCCTGAAGTCGCCTTCGTCACTGCAACCTTGACAACGTTCGCGTGCCTCCGCAGAACTCGCCGAGCAGGTTACCTGGTCGACCTGGACACCACAAGGTGCACTGGTCGAACACCAAGTGCCTCTGGTCAACCACAGCTCCGGTCAAGCAACACCCTGGGCGACGGACCCCTCCGTCGACCAGCACTGTCAGCTGTTGTCGCTGAGCTCCCCTCGTCGACCGCTGCTCACTTGTCAGGTCGACGGACTGCTTCGTCGGCCTCCCCGTTGAACTACTCCTCCTGGTCGACGGCACACCCCCCGACCAGCCCAGTCAGCTGCTACCGTTGAGCACCCCTAGTCGACGGTAACACCACAGTGATCTCTGCAGCTCGACGAATACCGTCGAGCAGCTCCCTCACTATGAACGGTCGGCTGCTTCTCCCGTACATCCGACCAAGTCGTTGGCGTTGCCCAAGCGAGGGCGGGGCCAACACTCCATTCCCGTTAACATGCCTCACCCTCGTCCACCCTTGAGTTAGTCCTAGACAGTGGAGCCACTGGAGGGGGAAGGGGAGAGAGGTATACGCCATGGTGGGTGGGTGCATCTGCTGCGTCGACGAGTTTGACAAGATGTAGCTCAGTGCTTGTAGCATGGTGCATGAGGTGAGAGGGGGGGGTGGGGGGAAGGGGAGTGGAAGGGGGGGGGAGGGGAGAGGTATACGCCATGGTGGGTGGGTGCATCTGCTGCATCGATGAGTTTGACAAGATGTAGTTCAGTGCTCGTAGCATGCTGCATGAGGTGAGAGGGTGGGGGGAGTGGAAGGGGGGGGAGGGGAGAGGTATACGCCATGGTGGGTGGGTACATATGTTGCATCGATGATTTTGACAAGATGTCAGATAATGCCCGTAGCATGCCACATGAGGTGAGGGGGTGCTGGTCTGGTGTGTGCGGTGGCTGGTGCATGCAAGGTGGTGTATGCGATGGGGGGGTGGGGGTGGTGCATGGGATGATAGCGCATGAGCTGCATGAGAATGGGCGGCATGTGATGCAGGAGTAACCCTGTGGACGTGAATATCCTCAGTAGTCACGTGAGATGAGAGACTTATATCACGAAGATGCTATTGTGCCGGGGCGTGAGTTCCCCATTCCTCATCATTCCCTTATTCAACAGACCCCTTGTTTCCCCCGCTTGCCTCCCCACCCATCCACGCTTCTCCCACTCCTCCCCTCACGACCCTTCTTTACCCCGCTCCTCCACACACACCCTCTACCTTCCCCCCTTCCCTCCACACCCCTCCTTCATCCTCTTCCTTCCCCTGAACCCACGCAGGATATGAGTGCGCCGGCCAGCAGCAGCACGATACTGCTGTTGAGAGAGGTGTAGTCTTATGTCTTGCCACTCGTCCCTTCCCTCCCCCGACCATTTCCTCACCAACAAACAGTTTCTGCCTCACCATCGTCTCTCCCCTTCCCTACCCAACCCACTCAGGATGACTGAGCGCTCGCAAGCAGCGGCATGGTGCTTGTGTTCGGGAGGTGCATCCAGATGCCCTGCCACTCTTCCCTTGGCTCTCTGGGCAATTGCCCTCATCCAAGCCACACTTCTTTTCTATTCTCTCTCTCCCCCCCCCCCCCCTTCCTTTGCTCCCCCCTCTTGCCCAAACCTTCCCATTTCTCCACCTTCCTGCCCCACCCTGTCAGGATCTGAGTGCCCTGCCCAGCAGCAGCACAGTGCTGGTGTTGTGGGAGGTGCACCCTGACGCCTTGCCTCACTTTCCTTATTGGCCCACACCATTCTTTTGCTCGCCTTGACTGGCTTGCCGCCTTGGGCGTGACTGCATTTGTATGCCGCCCTGACACAATCACTCTTAACACTTGTTTTTTCCCAAGGCATTCCCATGTTTATGCTTACAGAAGCATGAGGGCCAAAACTCCACGCAGATAGCGACAACACTGGTTGCTGATGGGGTTGGCATTAATATAACTTGTCGCATGCATGGTGGAACTGAGGCAGTTCACCGGGCTAACTTCAGTCGCACGTGTAAATGCCTAAATTGCCTTTTGCAACTATAAAGGTGCAGCCATGAAGGCAATATCAGGCCGTGTGTAGTTCTCAGCATAGTTGAGTGCCGAAACTATGGTATGAAAAAGCTCCTGTCACTTTCACGTACCTCCTCATCAGCACAAGGCTCCACAGAAAACTTCGAAGGCAGTGGTGTTGCCGGCTTTCCTCCATCCTGCAGCCCATATTTCTCGGCCAACCTCTCATAGTACTTCCGCTGGTTCAGCCTCAGCACTCCCTTGTGAAGGTCCCTCTGATTTGTCTGATTTGTCAAAATTGGAGCTTTGTATGATTTTACGCACTATTTAATTTGCGTCATCTGATTTAGCTAACACACTTGTCGAGCATTATTATGTGTTAATGAACACGTCACTGGCGCATCGCTGAGAGTTCGCTAGCTGATAGGCGTGTGCCAAATTGGATGGGGAGAGGGGCTGTTGGCGAAATTGTATGCACGTGGCACGAGGGGCTGCGGCTGCGAGTAACCAAGATGGGTGGTGGAGGGACCTGAACTCGAAGGGAAAGGGGGGCTGACACGATGTGATGAGGGATGTGGGGAAGCGGGCCAGGCTGGGAGAGGGAACCTGGGGAGGACGTCACGGTGGGGGGGAAGGGGGAGAAGGCGCTGGACTAGGCCTGGAAGAGGAGCGAGGGCATCGAAGGGTGGGGGGGTGAGCTGGGAGAGGAGCCAGGGATTGGGGGGGAAGAGGGGCGAGGAGGGGGGGGGGGGGGGGGATTTGGGGGAAAAAAGGGGGCAGGTTTCAGACGAAAAGCAACTCGCTATTTGACATTTCAGACCAAGTATAATGCTCGCTCTGAAAAAACTGATGAACTAAAATCACTAGTCTTACAGATCAGACAAAATAAAAAGCACTGTCTTAAAAATCAGATGAAAGCAAAGTTCAAAGTATAAACATCAGACCATCAGATCGATTTGGTCTGATAACGAGAGCCCTGACACATGCATCCCCAGATAGTACTTCACATCTCCCATCTTGAAGCACTTGAACTGCATCTCCAGCATCTCCTCCATACGGTCAATCAAAGCAGACGACTCAGAGAAGAGAATGATGTCATCCACATACACCAGGAGCATAAGAATCTGCTCCTTCTCTTGCATCAGGAACAGGTTGTGATCACACTAGCACTTCTTGAATCCCACAGCCAGCAGTATCTCCTCTTGTCGTATCATGCGCAAGGAGTCTGCTTCAGGCCATAGATGACCTTTTTCAGTCTGCACACCCTGCCGCTCCCATCATCCAATCCCTCACGCCACAGCAAGTACACCTCATCCACAATGATCCCATTGAGGAAGTCAGTGGTGATATCCATTTGCTTAATCCGCCAACCACGGTTTGCAGCCACCCTCAGTGTAGTTCCTATCCCCATAGGAGCAAAGATGTAGGTAGCATAGAGTTGGCTGGTTGGTGAGTCCCCACTCCACCACCAGCAACTCCCCCTTGCTCTCCAGCCTCTCTACCTCGCCATTAGCACCTCTAGAGTCCGTTCCACTCATATTGAGGCCATATAAATGGTGGAACTTGAGAAATCGTTTGGAGAGAATTCTGCCAGAACTTATGATTCTACGAAAAACGCCATCGCGGACTGTATATTTCGAATTAGAATGTGGTTTTAACTTTAATCAAACGTTCGCCAGTAGGGCTACTATACAATGGTCTCACTTGTCAACATTGGTTCAGAATTCACGACTATTCATCGTCTCAAAGTCGACTACCCGCTCTGATACCACTTGTTGTTCAGGATCCGTCACTTTGAGAACTTACGACAAACTCATTACTAAACAAAACGCAAATCCGCTCAGTAGGATTTTGCACCTTTGACTTAGCTACCATCTCCAACTTGAATAACTTAAAACGATGGTCTAGGGAGTGAGAACGACATGAAAACGTCCAGCAGCTGCATGAGTTCAATGGTGGAGAAAGTACAAGCATAAGTGCATAGAATGTTGGAGTTGGGGACTCCAAGAGAACCATGAGAGGGAAGGGGTTCTCCAAGAGCTAGGGAAGGATGGTAGGAACCTTCCTAGCAGCAAGGATGCAACCCTCATCATGAGGTCCTTGAGGTATCACAGCAAGGATGCAATCCTTGAATATCTTAAAATGAGATAGAATTTCCAAAACTTGGAAATCTTGTAACTTGGGCGATCTTGGTCGGAATAAGGCGATCTTGGTGTCGTAAAAAAAGGCCTGGATTTCTCCTGCATGATCAATCATGTAGACTTGGAGAAAAGCTCAGAGATGGTAAAATCCAACAGCCATGCATAATGACTTATGCTTATGCAAATAATGCAAGCACAAATGGCACGAGCACTCACCAGGACGTTAGGATGACATGCACTCAAAATGACGTGCATCCAACAAACCAAACCCACATCACCCTCACCCCCTTTCACATCTTCAACCATAAGGAACATCCCAGGGGAGGCTTTACCTTGTGCACCTTCACCTTGTGCACCTGAACCTTGTACAGCGCCACCTTGTGGACGTTCACCACTTGGCGGCTTCATGCCTGGAGGCGCCCATCCCTCAGGCTGGCTGAAACACTTGAACCATGAGTGTCTAGTCTTCTTGCAGTACCAGCAAGCTCCCTCCATTCGGGTGCTCCCCCTGCCACCAGAGCTTCCATGCCCCTCGTTGTAGTCACCTCGGCCTCTCCTACAGCCTCGGCCTCTTCCACCCCCTCTTCCTCTATTGCCTCCTGTAGCTCCATACCCATTAGCAGTCTTGTTGGTAGCACCACCTTTCGTGTGGCGCCTGCGGAAGTCCTCCTGCAGAATCTGCTGCCGTAGCCACTCAGGTGTCCACTGGTCCTGCTGAGTGTTGAGGGTGGGGATGAGGTTGTCCCATGAGTTGTTGTCAAGCACCAAGATGATCTTGGTGCATTGCTGTATCTGCGACACCTTGCTGCCCGCCGCTGCCATCCTCGCATAGGTGTCCTTGATCTTGTATAGGATGGGCTTCACATCATTTCCCTTTCGCATGGAGAGGGCAGACAGCTCCTTCTCCAACATAATCACCATCGGCAGCATGTTAGGCTGAATCACGTCACATCGGTCCCGAGATATCGAGCTCCACAAAATCATTGATGTGCTGGAACATATTGTGGTTGACAGACTGTAGAATAAGGTCGTACAGCACCGCGCTCTTCTCAATCCACAGATTGCGGACATCTCTTTCCTCCAGCATCTTCTCTTCTCGCATTACAATTTTCAGCAGCTTGTAGCGCTTGAAAGCACTCCGCATCCGCCCGCTCCATTCCTCATAGTTGGAGCCATCCAATGCCTCAATCTTGGATGGTGGCGGCTCACTCCTCTTCTCAGCTGCATCTCCACTCCCTTGACTTATATTCTTTTTACAGAATCTCATGTTTCAGCTCCCCCCTTTGTTATTGTTGTGCCAACACACTACAGTGGCACGGTCATCGCACTCCCATTCGGCCTACAAGCCTGCTCAGCTTCTGGAATTTTGTGGGGAGGCTCTTCAACATCTGTTCTTCGAACCCTCAAGGTTTCAGAGTTTTTGAAGCAGTTAACAAGGCGTGACAACATTTTAAGTTTCAAGACTTATGGCATCCCGGAAGTGTGTGTTACTCTTTTTGGTAACACCCGAGTTCGCCATTTCGGCTGCTGACTCGTCTACCGAGCTCTGATTGGTCTGAAATTCGGTCTGGCAGTTTTTTTGCCCTGTTCCGCAGGTGCAACATCGGAGCATTGCGTGACAGCTGTCGAAAGTCACTGTTCCGTAGTCATGGTGCACTGTTGGCAGCATTTCCCTTGCCACCCTTTCATTGTTGTCATGCCAATGGTGCAGGGACAGAGAATGAGACAAGAAGTACAGGTGGTCAAGTGGGACTCTACCACCCTCCTTTTGAGAAGTGTGGTCTTCCTGGAAGCAGCTTGCAAGAGGGTGCAAGTGGGAAGACAAGCTGACTCATGGTTGGCTTCCTCACTATTGGTTGCCTTGAGTACAGCTCTGAACTTCCAAGTGTGGTTGGCTTTGCTGACCTAGCTAGGACGTTTCTCATCCTTCTCTAGCCTTTCTCCCCTAGGAATCAACCTTCTCTGAGTTCCTAGGATGATCCCAACCCCTTAAGAGTCCCCTAGGCAATGTTGTACTCACCTCTTCCTTGCATCAATGAAACTATACGTTTTCAGCCGAGCTTACGATTTCGTTCACTGCGTAGCGCACACACCTCTGATGAAAGCAAGCAATATACCGTTGGAAAGCAGACACCTAAGGCTAACTGCTGTCCAAGTTTCAGCCTCGTATGTTATCGGAGCTGATCGTGACGGCGTTTCGAACAGAGGCGGTTTGAAGTCGTCAGATTCTGCTTAGGCGGTTTCATGGGCATCCGCGACCACTAAGTGGACTCTAGACTATAACAAGTGGTATCAGAGCTGTTCTACTCTGTTCGTGGGTGAATATGGAGGCTGAAGGTTCTGCTCCAGCTGGTCCTAGTGGCAGTGGTGGCGTGAGAGGCGCTGGGGAAGCGGGAAGAGGCGTTGCAGGCGGATCTGCACCAATGGCTTCCGTTTCAACATCAGCTAAGGATGATGTGAAGGCATTCAACCTGGAGAAGTTCTCTGGGGAGGATTGGGCATCATGGAGCTTCAGGATGGAGCTCCTCTTCAACCATTATGGGCTGCTTGAAGTGATGGATGGAGAATTGAAGAGGCCTGCGAGCGAAGGAGCGACCAAGGAATGGGATCGCCGGTCCAAGGATGGATTCTTCCTTCTCTCCCAATGCCTCTCATCCAACCAGCTGCACCACATCAAGCATCTCATCAAGGAAGTTGAGTGTGGTCCTAAGGCATGGAAGATATTGAAGGATGTCCATGCCCCCAGCAGCGAAGCAATGGTGGTGGTGCTCGAGCGACAACTCCATGCGGTGAAGATCAACGAGGGTGATGCCGTACAAGGAGCGTTCGATCAACTCCGGGACCTCTATGTGAAGCTCTCTGCTGCTGGTGTGGACTACCCTGAGAAAATCAAGTGCTACAAGGCTCTCTCCCTGCTGCCGGAGTCGTGGGGGCCCTTGGTGGTCAACCTTAATGGCATGAAGGACTCGTGGTCCCTTGAGTGGATTCGCGCGCAAGTTCTTCAAGAGGAGTTTCGGAGGAAGGAGCTGACCGCTGCTGCTGGTGAAGGTGGGGGTTCAGCCTACGGCATGAAGGGCTTCAAGGGGCGTGGCAGCAAGAAAGGCAAGGCCAAGGAAGGCTCTGGAGGGGAGCAGCATTCGGGAGGGAAGCGTGGCAACAAGGGAGGCAAGCGGTGTGGCGGCAAGTGTTGGTATTGCCATGTGGAAGGTCACCCATGGTTCAAGTGCCGCAAGTTACCTGACGGTTGGAGGCCTGGTCAGCCATCAATTGAGGGCTCCAAGGGTGTTCATGGAGCTATGGGAGAAGGCATGGGCAGTGAGGAGGGCGATGGAGGTGCTGGCGGATACGGCGGCATGTTCTATCATGTAGGAGAGGCGTGCTCCGAGGACATGGTCGTGCCGGCCAGCAAGATTGCTCTTCACCGCTCCTCCCATTGGGTCATCGACACGGGAGCCTTCATGACCATGACCAACCGAGAGGATCTACTGGATGAAGTCAGGCCATCAAAGGCAGCCACCGTCGTTTCAGCCACCGGCCAAGTTGTACCCGTGCGTGGCGAGGGGAGAGCCATGTTCATGGGTGCGGATGGGAGGCTTGTGGGGCTGAAGCGTGTTCTCCTTGTTCCTGGATTGTGTGCCAACCTCCTCTCTACCAAGGCCCTAAGTGAGGCAGGGATGAAGATGGAGATGTTGGGCACAAAGGTTTTCAAGGCAACTCTGGATGGGCGCGTGTTGTGGGACCTCCGAGGCGGCAAGGACATGCACCGGTCCATGTGGGAGATACCGGTGCTGCCATGGAAGGAGGCGGCTGCGCGCTTGGCTGCTGGAGATGTGAGAGGAGGGCATGTTAACCACGTGGACAATGGAGGAGGTGGTGATGATAGTGATGGTGGGCTCCTTGGGCATGGAGGGGCTGAGCTATCAAGTGTAACTCCTAGCACGGGTGAGACGGATTGGCTCACCGCACACCGTCGCTTTGGCCACGTGGCGCTACCTCAGTTGCAGCAGCTGTTCAAGGAGGAAAGAGTCAAGGGGCTGAGGATAAAGGAGGAGCCTAAGGAGGTGGGATCTTGTGAGACTTGCTTGACCAGCAAGTTTTCACGGTTTCCCTTCCATTCGGTGGAGGGGAAGTCGAGTGACCCGGTGGAGCTCGTGCATGTGGATCTCGTGGGACCCATGAAGGTGAAGGGAGATGGTGGGGCCCTGTATTCCATGACCATGGTGGATGACAACACAAGGCTCACCTGGTCCTTTCCACTTGCAAAGAAGAGTGATGCTGCAAGGGTCATCATTGAAGAGTGGCTGCCCTTGGTGGAGCGAGAGAGCGGCAAGCGGGTGAAGGCGATTCGTAGCGACCGTGGTGGGGAGTTCTTGGGAGCGGAGTTCCGGAGCTGGCTGAAGCGGCACGGCATCAAGCAGCAGCTCACCACGGCCTACACTCCTCAATCCAATGGTGTGGCAGAGAGAGCGAACCGGACCATCATGGAGGGTGGGAGAACGATGTTGGTAGACTCGGGTCTACCCTTACGGTTCTGGCCCCTCGCTATTCGCCATGCCACCGTCATCAAGAACCGAGTCTTGACTCATGTGGGAGGGCAGCATTGGGTCCCTATGGAGAAATGGAGAGGCAAGAAGCCTCTGGTGGATATGCTTCGAGTCTTCGGGTGCATGGGACTCGTGCACGTCCCTAAGGAGAAGCGTGACAAGCTTCAAGCGGCGGCGGTGTGGGCTGTTCATTTGGGACTTGCACAAGGGAGCAAGGGGTGGCTCATGTGGGACCCAAAAGCCAACACCATCTTCACCACCAGAGATGCCAAGTTCATGGAGGGGCTCATGTTCAAGGAGTGGTTGGAGCGAGGGAGGAGCAAGGTCACCATTCCACTTGGAATAGAGGTGGGAACGAATGACCCACTCCTCATTCCCATCGAGTTGTCTTCATCTTCAGAGGTAACGGAGGTGTCACATGACTTGGGAGGTGCTGAAGGGGAGGCAACAGAGGTGGAAGGAGTGTTGCAGCAAGAGGAGGCCCCTGTAGCTGAGAGAGGTGATGCCGGGGAGGAGGTGTAGCGGCCAACATCATCCCCTTCACTTCCACCTAGGAGGACCATCCAAGGGAAGCGTGGTGCTGTCCGCGGTGGAGCTAAGGAGGGTGCAGCCAAGGAGAGGCCCAAGAGAGCTGCTCACCCAAGGGATTTCCTCAAGTATGAAAGGCTTGGGGGTCCTAAGGCATTGCTGGTCCAGGGGGAGGAATATGATGAGGAGAAGGGAGCCGAGGGAGAGATGGAGCAGATTTGTTGCTTCGGTGTCAACTTACCTCATGAACCGGCTTCAATGGAGGAAGCACTTGCTGGAGATGATCGAGAGGCTTGGTTGGCTTCAAGGGAGGATGAGTTTCAGAGCCTCATGGAGAATGGAACATGGACCCTCACTGATCTGCCCCCGGGAAGAAAGGCGTTGGATTGCACGTGGATATTACGAGTGAAGACCGATGCGGAGGGGAAGTTGGAGAGGCGGAAAACAAGATTTGTGATCAAGGGCTTCCAGCAAAAGGAAGGGGTTGACTATAAGGAGGTGTTTGCTCCTGTTGCCAAGGCTCCTACGCTCCGGGTGTTGCTAGCAGCCGCTGCAGTTTGTGGTTGGAAGGTGGAGCAAATGGATGTGAAGACGGCGTTCCTCTATGGCGTGGTAGATGAGGAGATCTACATGAAGCAGCCAGAGGGGTATTATGATGGGAGCGGACGTGTTTGCAGGCTCAACAAGGCCCTCTATGGCCTCAAACAAGCTCCAAGGTGCTGGTATGCAAGGCTGGTGGAGGCGTTGGAGGCTCTTGGCTTCAAAGTCAGCGGGTGCGACGAGAGTCTCTTCATGACCGAGGGGGAGGAGGAGAAGGTGTTTCTTCTTGTCTACGTCGATGACATTCTCCTTTTCTCTCCATCCCTGGAGAGGATCAAGGAGGTGCAAGGGAAGCTGAAGGAGACCTTTCAATGCAAGGCCCTTGGACCAGTGGGGTATTACCTTGGTCTTCATGTTGAACGGGACGAGGTGAAGGGATGGTTGAGGCTTCACCAACACAAGTACCTTGCAGCCATGGGGGAGAGGTATGGGCTGGAGGAAGGGAGGAGTGTGAAGACTCCTCTACCCTCAGGGTTTCAGCTACACCTTGATGAAGAGGAGGGTGAGGTGTTGGAGCCCGAGTTGCAGCGTCGGTTCCAGTCAATGGTGGGGAGCTTGATGTATGCTTCGGTCAACACTCGCCCCGATATTTCGTTCGCGGTTTCGCAGCTGGCTCGTGTGGTGTCTAGGCCCCTTCAAGAGCACCTTGATGCAGCAGAGAGGCTGGTGAGGTACTGCATGGCAACCTCAAGGGTGGGGCTGCAATATTCAGTGCATGGGCAGCTGAAGCAAAAGGGAGTGGAGGAGGTGAGCACGAAGACCGGTGCACCTGCAAGGCGTGGACACTTGTACCTCTCGTGCTTCACCGACGCTACCTGGGCAAGTGACATCAGTGATGCAACATCCCATGGTGGCTATGTATGCTGTGTTGGAGGGAGTCCAGTGAGCTGGAAGTCTAAGAAGCAAGGGGAGATAGCTCACTCATCAACGGAGAGCGAGTACATGGCGTTGTTTCATGGGGTGAAGGAGGTGGTTTGGATGAGGAGGTTGCTTGAGGAGTTGGGGCAGGAGCAAGAGGGTCCTACACCTGTGTTTTGTGACAGCCAAGGAGCAATTGCAATGGCTCGCAATGCTGTGCTCCATGGGCTGAACAAGCACATGCATATCAAGTGGCATTGGGTGAGGAAGGAGGTGAAGAAGGGCACGGTCTCCTTGCACTACATCAACACTACCAAGCAACCTGCAGATTTTTTGACCAAGCGGCTTGCAGAGCATCAGCATTGGACCTGTGCCACCTTGTGTGGCATGTCCTTCAACTAAGGGAGGCAGCTTCAGGGAGCAGCTAAGGGATGAATGAGAGCACGATGAGGGGGAGTTTGTTGTGCCAACACACTACAGTGGCACGGTCATCGCACTCCCATTCGGCCTACAAGCCTGCTCAGCTTCTGGAATTTTGTGGGGAGGCTCTTCAACATCTGTTCTTTGAACCCTCAAGGTTTCAGAGTTTTTGTTGCAGTTAACAAGGCGTGACAACATTTTAAGTTTCAAGACTTATGGCATCCCGGAAGTGTGTGTTACTCTTTTTGGTAACACCCGAGTTCGCCATTTCGGCTGCTGACTCGTCTACCGAGCTCTGATTGGTCTGAAATTCGGTCTGGTAGTCTTTTGCTCTGTTGCGCAGGTGGTCACCAAGTTTCAGAACGATCCAACATCGGAGCATTGCGTGACAGCTGTCGAAAGTCACTGTTCCGTAGTCATGGTGCACTGTTGGCAGCATTTCCCTTGCCACCCTTTCATTGTTGTCATGCCAATGGTGCAGGGACAGAGAATGAGACAAGAAGTACAGGTGGTCAAGTGGGACTCTACCACCCTCCTTTTGAGAAGTGTGGTCTTCCTGGAAGCAGCTTGCAAGAGGGTGCAAGTGGGAAGACAAGCTGACTCATGGTTGGCTTCCTCACTATTGGTTGCCTTGAGTACAGCTCTGAACTTCCAAGTGTGGTTGGCTTTGCTGACCTAGCTAGGACGTTTCTCATCCTTCTCTAGCCTTTCTCCCCTAGGAATCAACCTTCTCTGAGTTCCTAGGATGATCCCAACCCCTTAAGAGTCCACTAGGCAATGTTGTACTCACCTCTTCCTTGCATCAATGAAACTATACGTTTTCAGCCGAGCTTACGATTTCGTTCACTGCGTAGCGCACACACCTCTGATGAAAGCAAGCAATATACCGTTGGAAAGCAGACACCTAAGGCTAACTGCTGTCCAAGTTTCAGCCTCGTATGTTATCGGAGCTGATCGTGACGGCGTTTCGAACAGAGGCGGTTTGAAGTCTTTAGATTCTGCTTAGGCGGTTTCATGGGCATCCGCGACCACTAAGTGGACTCTAGACTATAACAGTTATCCACACTGAAGATCCACAAGATTTTTACAAGTGACGGTGCCAACGAAATTTCGGCAGAGTTTTCCCTTAGCGAAAGTCAGATCCAACCTCCAGAACTCCACTTAGGCACGCCCACAGGCCATGGTGGGTCTAGAAGGGTCTTCACACCTCAGTAGACTCTTCACAAAGTCCTTAATCAGCTCTGATACCACTTGTTAGAGACTAGGAAGACTAGAGGCCGAAATTACAAAAAAAATCGTTGGTCTATAATTCCAGAAAAGTCGACTTCACAAGAAACGCCGTCGATGAGAAGTGCACCTTTAAAACTTCACCAATTTCAGATATGTTGTAGCTCTAGACCGTGGCTACAATTCCCAATTTGAGTAGTATCAATAGCTGAAGTAGAACTAGAGTTATGATTTGCGGCGCACTAGGGGGTATGTTGCCACAGAAACTTAATCAAAATTAATCTCAAAGAACCACACAAGAAAATTAGAGTTGCCAGAAACCAGGTAGAGGGGGATGAGAAGGACGAGAGGGAAGGTCCCAAGGGATCCCCCAACCAAGGAAACCCCATAAGCACAAAAGATTCCCTCCCTATAGGAACCCAACTTTCACCCTTGTCATTTTCCAACCCATGCAATCCACCTCACCCCAGCTAGGCCATACTTGCCAACCTGGTTTGGCTTCTCCCAACCACTTGGCATCATCTACAGTAAAATGACGAGTTTCTCAACCCCCAAAAGTCTATAACTCATATAGAGTCACTCCACCAACTCCCAAAGTCGCCACGCAGTCAAAACTTCGAATGATAATAACTTTCACGTTCTTGCTCCGATTGCGACGATTCTTGGTTCGTCGGAAAGCTCTTGAACATAGAAGCCATTTCAGATATCTGCTCAAGCAAAATATCATTCACACACAATCACAACATCCAAACCATACCAAACACAAATTCTTGCACATGCTCACACCACGCATGCATCGTACGGAGATAAGATGGGAGGCATACAGACGTGACGGCAAATCATTGCATCACACAACAGCTTGCCCCGCTTCCTCGCACACCTACGCCGCCATGCACTCCTTGCTTCAAGGGTCGGCAGTGCGCTGCCTCTCACTCCTCCTCGTTCCCCCGCACCACGGCTCCCTTCCAGACCCTGCACTTGGACGTCTCGGGCCCCTCCCCGGTCCTTGGCCCACGTTAGGAACGCTACTTCCTTATTGTGGTGGATGACTACTTTCGCTACACCACTGTTTTCCCCTTGCGACGGAAGGCCGACGTGCCTACCGACCTCGAGCCGTGGCTACTAGCGAGGGGTGGCACCTAGGGCCTGTCTGGGCTCCGCCTACACTCGGACCTTCCACTCTCCTGGAGACGTTCTGTCAGCGTCGGGGGATCATCTAGTCTTGACTCACCGCAGACAAACGGGGTAGCCGAGCGACGCATCGGCCTGGTCATGGAGGTTGCCCAAACCTCCATATGCCATGCCGGAGTCCCCCAGTTCCTATGGTCCCAGGCAGTCCACTACGCCGCACACCAGCTGAACCTATAGCCTAGTGACGCACGGCCTCCGATGACGCCGGACTTCCTTTGGACAGGTTCTCCGGGCGAGGCAGCTGACTACCGCGTCTAGGGTTCTCTGGTTCACGTTCGCGCCCCTGACGCGAACAAGTTGTCTGCGCGTACTCGTGCCTGCGTCTTTCTTGGCTTTCCTATGGACACCTCCGGCTGGCAGTTCTACGACCCGGTTACCTGCCAGTTCTTCAGTTCCCAAGACGTCATTTTTTACGAGTCGATCCGTTACTACCGGAGCCACCCTCACCGAGGTTTTGATGCCTTCCCCCCCTCCCCCCCCCCCCCCCCCCCCCCCCCCCCCGCTATTCCTCACCTTTCAGCCCCCCCCAGTCGCCCCGGTAGCCCTAACCCCCCCCCCCCCCCCACCCCCGCGTCCTGCCTCGTCAGGTGTGTCACACGTCACTCTGCAGTCCTCTCCCCTGCAGCGTCCAGTGGAGGACACGGCAGCCTCGAGTCGGCGGCCTCGCCCCGCGTCACCCCCTGGCTTCCCGTCCGTCCCGCAGTTCCCTCCTCGTTCTTCTCGCGTTACGGAGCCTAGGGGTCTTCCTGCGGAAAGTACTGGAGGCACCAGGGGTGTCAGTGGTGGAGGCTCTAACTCTGGGGGTGCTAGAGCCGAAGGTACTGGCACTGTGGCGCCTACACCGTGCACTGTACATTTCCTGACCCGTGAGCAGCGTCTCATCCAGTTGGAGAGGGAGGAGCGGGAGCAGTTTGAGAGGGCAGGGCAGCAGCAGCAGCAGCAACAGCAGCAGCAGCAGGAGCAGTCTCACTCGCAGCGTCAGGAGAGGGTAGAGGAGGAGCCACAGCCACAGCAAGAGAGAGTCGAGGAGAGGTCACAACTTCAGTAGCAGGTGCAGTTGCTGCCGCAACAGGAGAGAGTAGAGGAGGAGTCACGACTACAGCAGCAAAAGCCGTTGCAGTCACAGCAAGAGAGAGTAGAGGAGGAGTCATAGCCGCAGCACGAGAGGGTAGCGCAGGAGTCTCGCCTGCAGGAGCAGGTGCAGTTGCAGACACTGCAAGAGAGAGTGGAGGAGTCACGGCCGCAGCAGGAGAGGGTAGCGTAGGAGCCTCGGTCGCAGCAGGAGGCTCAGCTGCAACCGCAGCAGGAGAGGGCAGAGGAGGAGCCACAGGAGCAGCAGGAGAGGTAGGTGCCGTCGTAGTAGACGCCAGAGGAGGCGGAGCAGCAGCGACTGCGCGACTTGCCCGACCCTGCACGTGCACGCTTGGTTCGTGGTCCCCTACCGTCCCCTCTTGTTCCCCCTGTCGAGTCCCTTGGCTCGTCCCCGTGGACTCGTCGTTCTCCCCTCAGTTGTGTTGTGTCTCCAGAGTCCCGCCGGTGGGGTGCCGTTTCACCTTGTTCTCCGCTCTCGTGTTCCACCTCCTCATGTCCTTCCACAGCCTTCTGAGTTGTCCCTTACTATGTTTCATGGCCCGTTGTCTGACTATCTCCGTGCCTCGCATCTTGTCGTCTCCTATGTTTTGTCTGCGTTGGTCACTCACCCGAGTGCCCCCCTTTGTCCATCTCGGCTCTCGTTACCACCGTCGATGGCTTTGCCTCTTCCCACTGCCTTGAATACGCCGCTTACCTGATGAGTGGCTTTGCTTGTTCTCCGTCCTCTGGGGGTGCTCCAGTCTTGCCCCCGGAGGTCCTCGAAGACAGGCAGTTGGAGCTTGGTTTCCTTGCAGCTACTGTTCCTCATCTCAGCGCCATGCTGCCTGCCCCTGAGGGGGATCCAGACGCCCTTGACATCCCGATCCCTCGCGCTCACGTCGAGGCGATCTCAGGACCCTTGGCTTTATACTGGATAGCACCATAGGAGGCAGAAATGGCATCTTATAGATCCACAGGCACCTACGTCGACGGCGTCCCACCACCTGGGGCAAACGTCGTCAGTGGCATGTAGCTCTACAAGGTGAAACGGAGGCATGGATCACCACCGGTATTCAATGAGCACTATGTGGCGAGAGGCTTCAGTCAGCGCGAGGGGGTAGACTTCTTCCAGACCTTCGCTCCCACCCCGAAGATGACCACTCTTCGAGTGCTCCTGCAGATCGCAGCTTAGCGCGACTACGATTTGCACTCCTTGAACTTCTCCACATCATTTCTTAAGGGGAGCCTGCACGAGCAGATCTGGCTGCATCGTCCGTCTGGCGTCACTGGCTCTTTCCCTCCTGGGACCCAGTGGCAGCGGCGTCGACTGATCTACGGCCTGCGCCAGGCTCCCGGGGAGTGGCGCGATACGCTTCGCACGCCACACTTTGCACGAATCTTGCAGCACTTGAATTCTTTCCATCGTCTGCCGACCCGTCACTCTTTGTCCGCCGTGGCTCGACCCCGTTTTTTGTTCTGTATTTACGTTGACGACCTGGTCTTCGCCACTCCCGACCGACATGCACTGGCCTCCGTGAAGGAGGAACTGCAGAGGAATGGAATGAGGGCATGAGATAACATATATTTCATGCTTATAATAGTGTGTGAATGATGAGTCATAATGTTGAATGTGTGTGTCGCGTCAATAGAGAGTCATCGCCAGTCACGTATCACGCGGTTGTTTGTGTCTCGTGTGCGGTTTCTATTTTGTCATGTGTCGAAGGTTCGGCGTGTCGCAAGTATGTGCAGAAGACCCATCAAGAACTCAAGGATGAGTTTATGGTGAAGAACCAGAGCCTTGGTTTCAAGCTTCAAGTGATTTCGAAGCTCGCCAAAAGGGTAACGTTCAAGACAGGGAGAATAGTTACATTACAAGAGTAGTTTCGGGACTCTTCTTGGTTGGGGACAGTGTGGCACTGTTTCCCATCACTGTACCTTGGCTCTGGGGGTTTGTAGAGGGTGGGAGACGATCCCACCTCGTAACTTTCCTAATTTGTGTTCTAAGACTATAGTGGCTGCCATAGTGCCGTTCGTTCAAACTGATGTTGCGTCGTCAATACTTGATCAAATCGCGTGATCTAAATTGCCTATTGTAGATGACATCAAGACGCTCTAGATCCAATTTGAAGCATATCATTTGGGGCGGTGACCAGAAAGCTATAAACGTTTGAAGCCGCTATGTAGAAATCCGACTGTGCACTCATCTTTCGTTTTAGGCACATTCAAGCCTATTGTGACTATAACAAGTGGTATCAGAGCACACTGGGACAGCTTCGACTATGGCTGGACCTGAAGAAAGGGGTGGCAGAGGTGCTGGAGGCAATGGTGAAGCCGAAGCACAAGGCCAACCACGTGATCCCGTGCAACCAAGTCTTGGCCCATCTAGGGATGAGCCTAGGGTGTTGGGCCTTGACCCGTACTCCCAGAGTCATGGTCCTCTCTCATCATCAACCTCAATCGTGACTTGCCCGGCCTCTCGCTCGAAGACGTGAAGCGAGCAATCCTTCAAGAGAATTTCCGCGCCATGAGTTGGCGGGTTCGGATGGCACCGGGGCAGCAAGCATCAGCCGTGGATATGGCCGTGGAAGGGGCAGAGGACGAGGGGGAGGAAGGTTTGGTGGCAGCAACTTCAGTGGAGGCCGCGGGAACGGCGGGTACGGCAGCGGCAACAAGAGCTACGGATGCGGTCGCGGACGATTTGACGGCGAGAGTCACTATTGCCACAACAGCGGACACATGTGGCGCGATTGCTTCAAACTCCCTGAAGGATGGATAGACTCCTGCTTAAGGCCAAGAGGGTAGAGAAGCAAGAAGAGGGAGAGGAAGAGGCCGTGGAGGCCGTGGCGGTCGCGGAGGTGGTGCTGCAAATATGAAGAGTGGAGGCAAAGAGAGCGAGTCGAGAGACAATTGCTTTCCGGATCAATTCTTCTTCGTCTCGACGCAAGCACCAGCTGGTCCAGAGAAGGATGAAGGCTTTGAGGAGCCAGAAGTTGTGGGAAAGGTCACCCTACACTCCCTGGACTATTGGGTGATCGATAGCAGTGCTACCTATAGCATGACGCGGACTTGCTCACTGAACTCGAGCCGTCACCGGTGCAGCATGTCACATCGGCTTTGGGGCAGAGAACAGAGGTGAAAGGCATGGGAAAGGCCATGTTCAAGGGTTCTTATGGGAAGATGGTGGGCCTCAAGAACGTGCTTTGGGTGCCCAACCTTGCTGCCAACCTGATTTCCGTGCGGCGGTTGCAAAAGGCCGGCATGGACACGAGCTCGAAGGGAGCCAAGACCGACATCGCAAGGATTGGCGAGCGGATTCGTTGGGACCTTCACGAGGATAGGGATGTCTAAAACAAGATGTGGCATATCCCTGTGGTCCCCATGCCTAAGGAGAGGCAAGTGGCAGCAAGCGTCAGCACCAAGGGTGAAGCGGTTGGTAGCGGCTATGGTGCGAACGGTGGCGCTAAGGAGAACGAGTCCAAAAAGAGCAATCTTGGAGGGACCAGCAAGCAGTGTGAGCATAAGGAGAGCGGTGCAGCAGCCAAGGAGCAGCAAAAGGGTGAGGCAAGGCAGCAGCGGAGGAGGACTACGGAGAGAGTATGTGGGGCACTCTTGCAAGTGCGGTATTCTCCAATCCAACTTCGGCTACGGGGGAGTGTGATTGGTTGACTTTGCATCGGCGCATGGGGCATGTGGCATTGCCAATTTTGCAGCAGCTAGTAAAGGGAGAGATGGTTGCTGGCATACGTGTGAAGGGGGAGCCCAATGAGGTGCTTGGCTGCCCGACGTGCATGCAAGCCAAGTTCACCCGTTTCCCGTTCTCTAGTTCGGAGGCAACGGCAAAGGCACCGCTTGATGAAGTGGTGATGGACGTGGTGGGCCCCTTGAAGCTTGGAGCTGCTGGAGCAGAGTACCTCTTCATTATAGTCAACGTTTACACCCGCATGACCTGGGTATACGTGCTGTCCAAGAAGACCGATTGGTTGCCGATGGTGGAGCGGCAACAAGACCGACTTGTAAAATCGATTCGCACTGATCGAGGGGGAGAGTTCCTGAGCAAGGAGTTCTCATTGTGGCTGAATAACAATGGCATAAGACACTCTCTTACTATGTCATACTCCCCTGCAATGAACGACATCGCCGAGTGAGCGAACCGGACAATCACGGAGACGGCACGCGGGTTACTCGTTGAAGCCGGGCTACCCGACTTTTTTTGGCCTGATGCGGTGCGGAGCGCGTTTGTGGCTAATATTAGAGCCTCGACTCATGTGTGAGCAGATAAATGGGTGCCCTACGTGGAGTGGATTGGAAGAAAGCCAAGGTGGATATGCTTCGGGTGTTCGGGTGCATGTGCATGGCACTCGTTTCTAAGCATCTTCGGCACAACAAGCTTGGTGCCAAGGCGATATGGGCTGTGCATCTGGGCAAGGCTCAAAACAGCAAGGGATGGCTTCTTTGGGACCCATTCACCAAGAAATTCTTGGTGGTCAGGGACTGCAAGGTCATGGAGAACCTGATGTACAAGGATTGGAAGGCGAGAAACGAGGTGCATGACCGAGTGGAAGTGGCCAGTGGGGTACCAGCAGAAGGAGAAGGTAGACTACAAGGATTTGTTTGCTCCTGTGGTGAAGCCGACGACGCTGCGAACCCTACTCGCAGAGGCTGCCATTAAAGGATGGGTGGTGAAGTAGATGGACGTGATAACCGCGTTCCTCAACGGCATTCTTGAGGAAGAGATTTTAATCGCGCAGCCAGAGGGGTTTGATGATGGTAGTGGCAGAGTTTTGAAGCTCAAGGCTCAAGCAAGCCCCTCGGCAATGGTACTTGAAGCTGCGCGAAGTGTTGGAGGAGATCGGCTTCACTCCCTCAACGGCCGATCATTCCTTGTTCATGCTTGGCGAGGGGGAGCAGAGGAGCTTCATGGTGGTCTATGTGGATGACATCCTCCATTTATCACCCTCCTCTGATCTTGTGAAGGAGGTGATGCTGAAGCTTCAGGACAAGTTCAAGTGCAAGGTCCTTGGTGAAGTCAACATCTACATCGGGCTTCATATCGAGCGTGATGTGGAGAAGCGGTGCATGCGGGTGCACCAACGCAAGTACCTGGAGAAATTGGCTGCCTAATTTGAGCGGAGTGAAGGCAATGTAGCTGCACCCTTTCCCTCTGGGTTCAAGTGTGTGAAGGGACAAGAAGAAGAGAGTGTTGGTGAAGAGGAGAGGTGCCGATGTCACTCGTTGGTGGCTAGCCTCATATAGAACACACGACCGGACGTCGCCTTTGCTACCAGGCAGCTGGCTAGGGTTGTTCAATGCCCTAATGAGGAGCAGGTAGCAGCTGGAATGAGGGTGGCCAAGTATCTTGGCCAAACACCGACCGTTGGGCTGCAATACTCGGCGGCGGCGCAAAGGCGCCAAAAGGGCGCGGATGGTGTTGAACCCGGGCGTTTGTTCCTCACAGCCTTCTCCGATCCCTCTTATGCATCAGAAGAAGAGGACATGACAAGTGTGTTAGGCTTTTTTTGCTGTGTTTGGTAGAGACCCAACTGAAAGGGAGAGCAAGAAGCATGTGGATCAAGCATTGAGCACAGTGGAGTCTGGGTACATGACATATTTCCATGCTGTACGGGAGATTGTGTGACAGCGGCGTTTGTTGGCTGAATTGGGGGAGGAGCAGCAAGGACCTACCCCACTCTACTGTGACAGCCAGGGAGTCATTGCACTAGCTAAGAACCCTGTGTTGCATGGTCTCACCAAGCACATGAGGGTGAAATGGCATTGGACGAGGAGCATGGTGGCCGCGGGTGAAGCTGACTTACGCTACTTGAAGACGACAGGGCAGCCAGCTGACATGATGACCAAGAGGATAGTGGAGCAGATCCTAGGGCCAGCAATCCGAGGGGGAGATTTTTGGTGCCACCTTACGGTTTGCACTCGGCTTATTCGCCGTGTGCGTGCATGCGTCTGTGCACGGAATGGCATGAGGGCATGAGATAATATATATTTCATGCTTATAATAGTGTGTGAATGATGAGTTGTAATTTGAATGTGTGTGTCGCGTCAATAGCGAGTCATCGCTAGTCACGTATCACGCGGTCGTTTGTGTCTCGTGTGGAGTTTCTATTTTTTCGTGTGTCAAACGTTTGGCGTGTCGCAGATGTGTGCAGCAAACCCATCAAGAACTCAAGGATGAGTTTATGGTGAAAAATCAGAGCCTTGGTTTCAAGCTTCAAGTGATTTCGAAGCTCGCCAAAAGGGTACACTTCAAGATTGCGAGAATACTTACATTACAAGTGTAGTGTAACATTTCTCTTGGCGTAGGCCATTGTGGAGGGTAGTTTTGAGACTCTTCTTGGTTGGCGACAGTGTGGCACTGTTCCACATCACTGTACCTCGGCTCTTGTGACTGTAACATCATTTGAGTCCACCGGTCCATATCCTGACCTGAGCTGGTGGGTCGTCTCATACACCTGATGACCTGTACTCGCCCAAACCAAGTTTACCCTATTAACTTCCTTACGCGCTTTGATGTGCCTCGGAGACATCGACCTTCCCACTGATACGCAGCTAAGAAGGTGGCGAATGTGTCGAGCACACTAGGCATAGAACTTGTCCTTGGAGGGAAGCAGCTAGTTACACTTATTGGTTTCTCGGACTCATCGTGGGCCAACAACACAGACTCTCTGCGGTCTACACAGGGATTCTGCTTCAGTGTTGGGACTGGCGCTGTTTCTTGGAGGTCGACTCGGGCATTATTAGTCGCCCGTTCCAGCTGTGAGGCAGATGTGTACGCTGCGGCCATGGCCGCCCAGGAGCGTTGCTAGCTGTCTTTTCTCCTCACCGCCTTGGTGAGCGGCCTCGCTCTCCCCCAGTCTTGTTCGCCGACAACAGGTCTGCTGTCCTGTTGTGTGAGGAGCCCCGACTGGTAAGGAAGGCGAAGCACATCGAGCTTCGTTACTTCCTTCTGCGCGAGTTGCAGCAGCGTGGCGAGGCCCGCGTGGTACGTGTATTCTCTGAGTCCAACACTGCAGATATTTTCACCAAGGCATTTTCGCCTTGCGACCACCAGCGTTTCTGCACCCAGCTAGGGCTTGCATAGAGATGCTTTGCATTGTACTCCTGCATCTCTCTATATTTCCTGTATATATATACTTGTGGACTAGCCTTGTGTCCCCTTGCTTCTGTAGAGATGCTTGTCTTATACTCTTGCATCTTCTATATTTGCTATATCCTTGCATGTGGACTAGCCTTGCGGTCTCTTGCTTGTTCTCGGACTGTGTGGTGATCTTGAAAATCACCCCGAGATTCGTTGTGTTCTTGTGAACTTGCCTTGTGTCCGTTGCTTGTTCTTGCTGACTGGTCTTTTGACCCTTTCTATGTGTTGCTTTCCACAGGTCTACCGTCACCTTGACTATGGGGGTGTGTTAAGCTATACTTGTTATAGCTTCTATTTGTTAGTCTATGTGTACTTTCTCTTCCCTAGGGCTAGGGTTAGGTTCCTTATATCTTGGTTGTTTGTTCTTTCGTCAGTAATTCATTCTCACTTTACTTGTTTGACAGGCAACGACCGGGAGCGCTATGGCCAATGATTGGCCCATTAACAACAAGAAGAAGAAGAAAAAAAAAAAAAAAAAAAAAAAAAAAAAAAAACGTCCGCATGAACGAACGGCTCTGATAGCATGTTAAAATAAGAGCTACCTAGACGAGGAGAAACCCTACGAGCAAATAGAAGTTACGAGAGAAATATGTTGGCCAAAAAGGTGCTTCATTAAAGGGCGAAAGGCTCAAGTTATATAAGAAACAAGACAAGAAGTGGTGTACCTTATACAAGATTAGTTAACAACACTACAATTACAAACAATTATATAGAATATGTCGAACTTTTTTTGACATGGGCATGAGTGCATGGGCGTGCATGCTCACAAAGATATTCAGCGCAATGCTTTCAATGGCTCCTTGCCTGCATCGCAGTTCTCCATCACCAGGCTTAGCAACCTGTAACATTCTTACGTATCTCGTCAATTCTCTTACCTATTTCACACTCTTTCTTCTCACAACAACTATCTGTGGATTCTCCACCAAATCCTCCTCTTCCTCCTCCTCCTCCTCCTCCTCCTCCCCCTCTTCCCCCCCCTTCTTCCTCCCTTTCCTCCCCCTCCTCCTCCTCCCCTCCTCCTCCCCCTCCTCTTCCCCCTCGCTACCTATTGTTCATCGCATGCCAGTGTTCCATGGCTTTGCTCCTGGGGCTCTCTATCGCTTTCGTACCTTCTCCGCGCGAGAGGGGACGGGAGGGGTGCGCGCGCGCGAGCGGGAGGGGCCCGCACGCCTGGGCTGGACGAGGGCGCACGCCCGGGCGGGAGGGGGCGGGAGGGGCCCGCGCCCTCGGAGGGGAGGGGCGCGCACGCCCGGGCGGGAAGGGGCGGGAGGGGCACGCGCGCATGGGGCTTGCGTGCCCGGGCGCGATGGGGTTGGAGGGGCCCGCGCGCCCGGGCGGGAAAAGAGGGTAATTCACTATGTATGAATATTAGAAGTCACAACTTTTACCTTTGAAATAAAGATTATATTACATCACTATGATGAACTTCACATTACTATGCTATTTGAAACTATTTTATAAGTTGCGTGGATTGAGCTGTAAACGATATCTTAAAAAAAAAAAGTGCAAAGCAAATTTTCAACAGCAACTGTGGGTCACAACTTACCTGAAGTTGAGAATCGACCTCTCGACCTTCATATTACTAGCTGAAATGGAAACAGTTGTGCTGAATGTTGTTTTGTTTTTGTTTCAAAATCTGACTAGAGAGTGTATTTTTACGAAACACATTTCTGCTTAGGTTTTTCCGACCTAATTTTGTTGACCCGACCATTACTTCTAGCTTTTCCTATATACCCGTTTTTTTTTTTCTCCATATTGATTCCACCTTTTTATTCCTTTTTCCATGCTCCTTTTGCATTCTACTATACTTTTTTCCCCCATCACTAACTTTCCTTTCTGTTTTCATTGCTTCCTCGTTTCGTTGTGCTAAATCTTTCTCTCTTCATGCTTCTCCTGTTGTTAATGCATTTCTCTTCTCGCAAGCCTCCCTCTGACGCCTTTACTTATACATTTATATGTCTTTCTCTCCTTCCAATGTTTTTGTATATGAAAACCATCTCAAGTTCAGATTGTTAATACTTAGTGGTTTGTTTATGTTATGTTTTTTTATAATTCTATATTTAATATTTTGTTGACAATTATATAGGATCTGCAATGTTATATTGTATATTTTATTGGCCAAAATCCGCTAAAGAATAGCGGGGTCGACTAAGTCGAGGATGAAACGCGGCGGAAGACTTTGGCGAAGGAACTGTTGGCGAATTGGTGAAGACGTTACTGAGTAATAGTTGAATGAGAATTGGTTGATATTGGTGAAAACAAGCCAGCATTACACAGCATGCAAGAACGATAGTTGGAAAGTACTTTGTATGACGTAGAAGGCAAGAGAACTAGAGTGTTACGTGGCACCAGGAAATCTATGAAGAGAAGGATAGGGTACTGTTCAAAGTGAACAGTAAATCCCCCTCTAACATAGAAGCTCATTGCACTCCTTTCATTCGCACTTAGTAGTCCCCACGGGTCGTGTGCAGAAATTCCCTTTCACATCAATACGTTGATAGGGGAAAGACAATAACTCAAAATTGTCAACTAAATTATGGAAAGAAAACTCGTCTGTACCAGAAACGCCGGCGACGAAAACTGCACCATTTAAAGCTTCACCAATTCCAGATATATTGTAGCCTTGGACTATGACTACCATTCCCAACTTGAATCGCATGAAAAAAATGAAGTATTTCTCAAGTTATGAATCTTGGCGCACTAGGGGGTATGCTGGAGCTCAAACTTAACTCAATCACCATTATTAAACCAAGGTTTACACAAGAAATTGAAGTAGCAAGAAACGAGGTTGGAGGGGATAAGGAGGATGAGAGGGAAGGTACCAAAGGAGTTCCAACCAAAGAAACCCCTTAAAGCAAGGGTGCACATTCCTGTGGGTGGCTTTTGGGTGTATTGTCACAGAACACCCTTAGGCGTTTGCTGATTCGAAACAAGGCATGCGATGCCTGCCTATTTCGTACTAGCCTTGGGTTGGGGGAATACACCGCTGAAGGGCAGAGATCAACCGCGGAAGTGAGAAGCAAGCGGAGAAGGGGGGAAGTGAGTCGGTCAAATAAGCGAGTGATAAACCAGGGAAAACTTCAACACCAAAGCGTCGAAAGCAAAAGACCCAAGAGATGGCAGCCAGGCAAGCTCTCCCAAAGCGCCACAACGTCCTAGCCCACGAGTAGGAGGCCTTCGAGTTACGCCACAGGTACATGGTAGTGCCTCAACGCATGTGACTGGCGTCATCGCCGACAGCACGCGATGTCGTCGCCTGCACGGCGCGTGCTTTACGTGTCCTCGCTGCCTCCTCGTCTTCAGCGCGGCGTCACACTGCCCTCCCCCGAATCGAGATGAACCGGTCTGCTAAAGCCTCTTGCCTCCCCGCTTATCTCGCCTCCCCGCTGCTTCGTGTCATGGCCACGCATGCATTGTCGGCGCGTCGCCGCCAAATTGCCCCCGAATCGCGGAAGAACGTCGACAGGTGCCTCCTCTTAGCCGCGCCACATCGCCGCGTGGGCCAACTCTAGGCCGTCACACACAAAAATCGCCGCCTCGCTGCCTCGCCTCCGAATCGCCGCCACACATCGCCGCGTGGAGGCCTAGTCTCCACACCGCCGCCACGTCGCGGCTTCGCTGCCTCGCCTCATCTTCGCCGTCACAAATCGCCGCCACATCGCTGCCCCCCCCGCCGCCGAATCGCCACCACATCGCCACGTTGCTGCCACGTCTCCTCATTGCCGCCACGTCACCCCGCCTCGCGCCTCGCCTCCTCATCCCCCTCCCCTCCCCGCCTTGCCCTCTCACAATGCCTGTGTTCGCCACACTCCCGAACGTCGCGTCGCGCCTCTTCCTCGTCCGGGCCGTGCTCCGCGCCGCAGGTGCACTCCCCTCGTCTCAGCTGCCGCATACTATGCACTAGATGTGGAAAATGAGAAACATGTGCATTACCATGTGTGTCTGTGGGTAATGCGCCGCAGTCGTCCACGTCCGCATGGGTAATCCGCTCCTCCCCTATCTCATCCCCTCCTCCCCTCTCTCATCCCCTCCTCCCCTCTCTCATCCCCTCCTCCCCTCACTCTTTCCTCCCTCCCCTCTCTCAGCCTCTCCTCCCCTCTCTCATCCCCTCCTCCCCTCTCTCTTGCCGTCCTTCCCTCTCGCTTCCCGTCCGCCCCTCTCTCATCCCGTCCTCCTCTCTTCCGTCCCCCCTCTCCTCTCTTCCCGTCCTCCCCCTCTCATCCCGTCCTCCCCTCTCTCATCCCGTTTCTCCCCCTCTCTCTTCCCCTCCTCCCCCCCTCATCCCCCCTCCTCTCTCATCCTCTCCTCCCCTCTCTCATCCCTCCTCCCCTCTCTCATCCCCTCCTCCCCTCTCTCATCCGTCCTCCCCTTTCTCATCCCGTCCTCCCTTCTCTCTTCCCGTCCTCCCCTCTCTCTTCCCCGACCGCCCCTCTCTCATCCCGTCCTCCACTCTCTCATCCCGTCCTCCCCTCTCTCATCCCCTCCTCCCTCTCTTATCCCCTCCTCCTCCCCTTTCTCATCCCCTCCTCTTCGGAGATAACTCGTGCAATGCGAGCTAGACTACGGGCTAGGCACGGGGCAAGCGTGATCGTAGCGTTCGTTCGTTCCTTAGTCGTTTCCAAGTGCTCACACTGCTTGCTAGTTCACGGGGAAAATTGGCAAGAGTTTCACTAGGAAAACATGACAACAAAAGTTCAGAATGATAGCATCAACATTGGCAACACAGACTACAACCAGACCTAGCAAGGTTGCTGGTTGACTGCCAGCGTAGCACACGGTCGACCGCGTGCCAGCACGACTTGGTCGACCGCGCTCCAGCAGAGCAGAGTCGCGGCTTGCCAACGTTGCAAGTCCGCGGTGTGCCAACGCTGCAGCAAGTCGGCTGCACAGCGCTGCACCCCGGACAATGGGGCACTAGCTTCGCAGGTGCGTGCAGCTGGTTGGCGCCCAACTCCCCGTCACACGCCCAGCGCAGACACTCCACTCGTGACGGCGCCCACCAGCCACGTCGACCTCGGGATACCACCCCCGAGGTCGTCCTCG